>JARHVA010004718.1:950000-1157500 GCA_037957365.1 Torreya grandis | reverse complement strand
ATAATGATGGGAATATCTAAGTGTAATGACACAATTTGAGCAATAGTTTCCCTAATGAGAGCAAAAATTAATAACTCTAAGAGCCTTCAACAAGCTCAAGAGCAATTATTCTCTCATGCCCTAATAAGGTGAGGTATAGCCTCATGATTGCATAAATGAACTAGATCATGGTAAAAAATAAATAATAATCAAAATAATGGTTAATTGTGTGCTTAGTTTGTCCTGACTATGAACTTAGTCATGATAATCACTAGATGATTTTTCAATGGTTTAGACCTAATAAAATATTTCTAAGTCAACAAGTGTCATAATTGTAAGTATAACACTTATTCACATCACTATAATATACACATAGGTGAATTAAAGCATGACTCAATGATTTAATTTTATTTAATTATGCATTACATGCAAAATTATTAGGGAAAAACAAACAAATGTGTCTCTATTTTAGGGTCTTTATAAGATAATCTTAGATGTATCATTAGATATTCACATAATTTCATGGCCATGACACATATAATTCAATCAAAAAAAATATCACTCAATGTCACATATAATAAAAATCACACATAATACACTCATTTAACATACAATGTCATATAAGGCAAGAGCCATTCATAATGAACAATCAATGTGACATAATGATCAAGTAGTGTCACAAAAGGCAAGAGCCACAAATAATGTAATACACACTCAATTATCACACCATTAAAAATTCAAAATTAATCACACATGAATGCATAAAATGGTTATACAATAATCATAAAACACAACATGCATAATAAAACCAAAGTTATTCTACACTATCAATGTATGTAATCATGACAAATGGAAAAGGATAGTACCCATACAATGATATAAATATTATAAGGGAAAGACATGTATAATTAATCTAAGGTATCTCAATATTATAAATGTAATGGTCATTAAAAATTTAACCTAAATATATGTACCAAAGAGATGCTACTAATGTAGGCATGCCCCCAATGTAAGGGTAACCCACTAGGTGTAGGAATGTGTCTATGTCATATAGAACTTATATTCCCTAAAAATAACTCATTTATACCATTAAATTAATGTGAGTATGATAAAAAAATTATATTTAATCTACCATAATTTGATAAATAAAATGAATGAAATGTGTACACTAACAATACATGTCATGCATAGATCCTAATTTTTTTGAATATTTTAATTTTTTTGTCATTATTTATAATCATATAGAAGGGATGCATAAATGATATAAATTTTAATAATAACACATAATTTTGAGTAAATAACCTATGATATCATCACAAATATTCATACCAATTATGATAAAATCACCTACCCAACCACTCAGATGTAATAATGTTGCATTTCAGTATAAATATTTGAAACTAGTTTATGTACCTATATAATGATTATTCCTTTATATGGTTTTGATTATTTTTATTTTTTATTATTTTTAATTACTTATTCAATTATTTAATCCTTAACTTATTGAGTTAATTTTGGTACACATATGTGTATTATGAGATGTAAATATATTTTGAGTAGTATTCTTCTTTGTACTTATTTTATATCTCTAACATGCAACCAATCTACCTTGAAAAGTGAATGAGGTGGTCATATACATTATATCCAAATTCCTCCTCTCAATTGTTTTAAACATGATTGTATCACATTTCATTGCCTTATGAAATATTTTTTCTTCACATATAATAATGTGTCGACTTTATTTGTCCCAAGAGTAATTGGTATGGTAGCATGCCCTATGACATCATCATAAATGTGTGTATGTTTTAAATATCACTCATCATATCCCACATCCTTAATAAATCCAATTAAACATGTATTTCATTATGTCTTATTGTGTACAAAAATTCCTTCACTATGTTCACCTTTGATAAGATTGTAAACTATGAACTATAAGAAGGTCTTCTTTTATTTATACCTTCCATAGAATCTTGAGTGACCATTGGATCCTTTATATGAATATCCTAAGATATATAAACCTTAATTGAATTATTAGTAGAATAATATGGAGAGGTGAACCTTATTTATCTATTTTTAATTATACCAAATATAATAAACCCTTTATATATAAGTCGTTCGATATTTTACACAATGCATAACAATTTTTATCTCTATGTCCATTGATATGATGATTATTTGAAAACTACCTTACCCCCACTCTAGTGAGGTGATGATGAGTGTGATGATAATTATGAGATATATTGATTAATATATTGTTAATTAATGCCTTTAAAATATCACTTAGACTATCCTTAATATTATCAAACTTAATTGGTTGATTCTTATTTACAGAAGGTGAACTCATGTTAGTTTTTGGATATTATTTATTATCAATGACATTCTTATTAGGAACCTTAGTTTTGGATTATTTATTATTTTAAGATGCATTTTTAGTGATTTAATTTGTTTACTTATGTGAACCATGAGTGGAAACACATGTGATACCAATTGCATAGGTAAAATATCCATGCAATGTCTCACAAAATAAGGATAAGATTTGTAAAGTTCTCTCTCCTTAAGTGGACATGTAAGATCATTTATATAGATAATTTTATTTTCAAATTTTTAGGGTTGATACATTAAACAATGTAATGTAGTTTTAGATTTCAAAATGTAGTCTTGATAAGTTCATCATGACCATGTTGTAATATTTGAAGATGTTTCAATATTAATTTAGTAATCTTATTTTTATTAAAGTTGAATAAGAAAGTTTACTTTATATTTTTAAATAAATTTAAAGACCCACTATGGAAACTATATAACTAATGCAAGGCTTCCATTTTAAAATTTTATGAAAATCTTTTAATAATATTTTTCTACCATTTGAGTATTTCCAAAAATAAAATACATACTAAGTCAAGTGATTAATGGGATATCAATGGATATAAAACAAATATAATTCAAACATTACTAATAATTTATGGTAATTATATTATTTATTATTCATGTTACAAGTTTTCCTTGGATGGCATTATTGTTTGCATTATCATGGCATGATTTAGATTGTAAAGTGAGAGAAATAACTTTATTTTAAAGATCACCTATGGCATGCGTCATATAATTTATATGGATAGTAGGTATAATAGTGGTTTGGAAATATTAATTAATTGGTTTAATCTCACCATTTATCTTTAATATAGGAATAATACATTCATCATAAAAACTATATCATTATATAGAATCACAATGTATATAAACATAATTACATAACTTATAAATTTCATAACAATTATTTTATATAGAATAAGGAATAAAATCACATTTCATTTATATATAAGGATGAGAAACATCACATAATTTTTAAATATAATAATCATGTTTCATTTCAAGAGAGGAAGTAGAAAATTCACATTATTTTTCAATAGAAGAATCATGTTTCATTTGTAAAAAAGAAAAAATAACATCATCTTCATTGAAATATAATTAGTATCACATTTTAGCTGATAAAACTAAATATCATTAAATTTTATATCATTATAAGAATCATTTCATTTATAAAAATCATTACAAAGTATACCATCATGGGAGAGAATATGTTTATTATTTATTGTATCATACTTCTTAAGTGAAATGTTATATAATTTAATACATGAATTAGTTAATTCATTTCTATTTTATTATTATTATTTTATTTATTAATATAAGTGTGTATATAAGGATTATAATAATTAATTTCTTTAATTACAACATTAGTTTTTTTTGGTTCATTATAACTATGCAAAGATACATTACTATCACTCCAATCTTATTCATAATTAATAATAGAATCTACACAGTCATCATCATAATCATCATAAATATCATACTAATTTCCTTCACAAATAATCATATTCTTCATATACATAATAATTTTTAATAGCCACACAAGCATGATCATCTACCACTTCATGTGTCTATTCCTTAGCATAGTTATACGGCATGACATGAATAAATAATAATTGATCCCTAGGATTAGACCTATTATTTGTTTTATAATTCATACTCATGGATAATTAACTAATCCCTAAGATAAGAAGGAACAAAATCACAAATCCTAATCCTAATATGAGAGAAAACATAGGAATGTAGGGTTTGAATAATTAAAACCCTATGAAAGAGGCCACTTATGAGGAGGAAACCATAAAGTTGATCTGAAAAATTCAATCTCCATATAGAAATGTAAAACCCTGGTGACAAAAATAAGATACCCTAAGGGATTCTAAGGTGTTTTATTATCTATAAAAGTAATGGGTTCACCAATATATTTTACCTTAATTTGTATTAATTATCTAAACTTGCATAAAATTATGAATATTCACATTGTAAAAACTATATTTAAACTATGTAGTTATGAATGTAAAATCATATGCTCATTTACACTTTATTATTTATAAAAATTACCAAGAATACTAGGTTAATTAGTTTTTTACTATTTTGTTCAGGTTTGAGATATTGTATAGGTGGCAAGAAGGACTAAAAGTATATTTGGAGTCACTTAGATATAAAAATTGATTGTCTAGGACCTACTTGGATGAATCAGGTAATAATTGAACGCTTATGGTAAACAATGAAATTTGATCTCTACTATAATTATATTAATGATATGTGTTATATTTTTTTGACACATATCACTACACTGACTAGTAAACATTTGTTCTATGTATTATCAAAAGCTTTCTATTGTGCACAATTTTAAAATTTTATATCCTTCACCTTGAAACCCTATATATACTTTTAAAAATAGGTTTACCTATAAAAGGGGGTTGGAAAATATGGATTAATATGACACAAAAAAATCAAATTTGAGTGGTTTATCATTTCCTCAATTCTAATACTCTAAAGAGGGCTCAAAACACATGTTTTTCTCCCACTTAGGTGTATGTGTGAAATAGTGATCCACTAGTATGGATGAAACCTATAACTTTACTTTTAACACTTGAAAATATGCAAACTTGGCTTGGAATAAGGTGATTTAGAATTTTATAGGGCTTTATTCTTTTATGAATTTTTTATTTGGAGGATTTAGGGTTATTCCTCTGAATTTGCAGATGTATTCCTCAATGTAATAAATATATGTCAAATGTGTGATAGATAGGAATAGGATTAGGCCTATTATGTTTAAATAAGTGACTCTTTGGTAACTTGTTTCACCACCAACATATGAAATGTATGGTTTGACCCATAAAAATTATTTTAATTTAAGAAAATGATTGTTATAAGGCATGTAAATAGATCCAGTACAAGTGGATAAATCTAATAGCTAGATTTGTTTTATTGTAACCAAATGTGTTTGAGGAACAAGAAACATTGATATAATGATCAAGAGATAGTTTTATAAGGATTATAATCATATTAGACATATATTAGGTAACTCATGTAGGTGATTAATAAAAAATTAGGAAGGCCATATCCATATATAGATGAATAAATATGAAGGAGTGTGGATAAGAATCATATATGTACACACAAGCCATGTATGTTAAGTGTAATAAAATTAATTATATGTTTGAAAAAAATAGAATATATATAAAAATTAATATTAGAATAAGTGTATCCAAAATAATAATTGATGAAATATTAGAATATTTGACAAATGTGATTAATCCAATTCGATGGAGTAACCTCCACAACATAAAAAGATAAGAATTCACAATATGATGATTTAAGGTTTACTAATACCTCCTATATATACTCTACTTATCTATGGATATTACATAGGCCAACCTTACTAAGAACATATAGAAAAACAATAAAATAATATGAAAGTTATGTAAGCCAAAAGTTGACCATACATATCCCTAGACATGTTATAGGTTAATGGTGTAACATGTCACTCCCCTTCAAAAAAGCATTTCCCTCAACATTGAATCAAATCTATATGTTGTTTAAACAAGGATTAATCCTCCCATGTTGCATATTCATGATTAATATTAATCTCCACTTGATCAAATACTCCTTAATCTCTTTTATTTTTATCCTTTTAGTGTATGTCTATTAAGTATCTCCTTAGGTTATATAATGACTTTACTTTCTTCATCTAATTTTAGTAACTTAATATAGGTAAAAACTCTTTATCCAATTACCTTTTTCATGAAAGATACATGAAATATAAGATGTGAGAGTGGAATGGGGTATTTCTATCTTGTATGACACACTACCAATTTTATACATGATCTGATAAGGGTTATAACACTTAGGATAAATTCTTATATCCTTATTTTTATGCTTAAGATACATTTTATTATATGGTTGAAATTAAAAAAATACACAATCACCTATGTCAAAATGCCTATCACTAAAGTAGTAATTGATTTATTATTTTATTTGATTATGTGCCATTGTTAAATTCTCTCTCAAACTATCTAGTACCTCTTGTTGATGTTTAATGTGTTCTTCAATATATCCAACCTTGGGATGTACCTATTAGTAACCTCGATAACACCCTATTGAAGGTTGATTACTCAGATCTCTTTCACACCTAGACTAACATTGGAATGATCTAAGATTGTGGGATAGTTGTATCTTAGACTAGACCTATAGATTTGTTAGGCTAGCTCCTCTAATGTATCATATATCTTTATTTACTAAAACCTACTTCATATTTTGGGATGAAAAGGGTTATAAATATAATTGAAAGGGAAATATATTCTACTGATGGTGATAAACCTATATTGTTGGTTCATCCACTCAATTTTATCTCATACAACACTAATAAGCAAATTTAATGATTGAATCTACAACTCCAAGACACCTATGTAATAGTATTTCAAATATAGGTTTCATCAAGTGATCAAAGCTTGAGGGAAATGATGGAATAGGCCTAATTAAAGGCACTAAATAGTTAATATATCCACTATTAGCTTAGCTAAATAACATCCAACACTATATATGACCTACATAATATGTCATACTAGTAACTAAGTGAGAATACGAACCACATGTGTAAATAAAAATGTTAAAACACACAATACCATAATATAGGAATCTAAAAATAGTCATTTTATTCATCTCAAAAGGTTACAAATCTTAATATTGTTAGAGTTTAATCATGCCCAAGAGAAGGATCTTGAAAAATGACCTAAAGACCAAAATATATTAAAATGAGAAGAAGCTATATCTAATGTGGCATAGAGGGGATAAGGAGAAGTCAACTAGAATATTAACTCAAGTCAATATCTTTTTATAGTTATAAAAAATAGTCTTTCTAGACATTTCCTTATGTTTGGTGTATTTCCTGATGAATGCATGAACTTTGCATGATCCTTAGAATTGTAAATAAAATCATGGACCCTTTTGTATTATCTAATCTCTTTCTCCAACATGCTACACCATTCTTAACTTTAGACAACTAATGTGGAAGTGAGTTGGCTCATGAGTTGTGCATGCTATTAGACCAATTAAAGACTAGTTAATTCATATGAAACTCTAGTCAAACATGTAGATGACAACAAGGACCAGATTTACATGATGTAGAACAAATGAAGAGGTATAAAAACTCCACCTTAGTCCTTGTCAAAAATATTTTATGCCATTATCTTCATTTGATTGATTAGATAGATCTACTAGGCCAAAATAGAACTAGTAGGCCTAAATTTTAATGCTTGGTGGCCATCAAAACCTTAGAAAAAATTTAAAACCTTAAAAATGATAAATTTAATACTTAAAAAAATAACTTATGTCATGAAAATAATCTTACTTGGCTTGAAACATCTACAAATGAGTCAAATAGGTTGACTAGGCTACCTTTTCCTTCTTTTCCTATAGAGTGTATGTTTTAGATGAACTCCAAAGGTCACGTTTAGGCAAATTTCTAACCAATTGATGATTTTAGGATGAATAAAAATTTCCAAACTTTGATCTCCATGGATTGGATTTCATGTAAACTACCATATACCTCATCTCTTATTCTTTTTTCTCTCAAAAACCTATTTTATGCCACGATCCATATAACAAAAAATGGACATTGAAATGAATCTCTAAGAGTCTAATTCATGATCCAAGTGATATTAAATATTTTTCAATTAGTTTAGGTGCATAATTCTTAAAATCTCTAAAAATAGGTCTACTACTGGGGTTTTTGCAAGGGTTTAAGAGTGCTCTAGGCTCTTAACATTTTTTTGTAAATTCATCATCCTCCCATGAAAAAGGTGTATACCAAGGTGAGCATGTGAAATCTCATCTCAAGGTGTAAAATAGGCTTTTCAAGCATTATCTAGTACTCCTTGGCCAATATGATCAGTTTTACTACTTACATGTGGTCAAAACTTGGTATACATTTCCTTTAGGACCTTATTATGATGTTCTTTATGTTTTTTAGTTCCCTCATGACTGCTTTAGTTCCTTCTACCCCCTTTTGATGGCCTTGTCTTGAGATGTCAAGAACAAGCATAGGTATCTACATAATTTATTCAATATATTGACTTCATGATGAGTTTATAGGCTCATATTTAATATTTTAAAAATTAATGAGTTTTATATGATGATTTTGAGTCATGATATAGGCTTAAGCAAGCCATTCCTCTTCACCCTACATATAAATAGTTGCTTGTTTTGACTTGAAAACCTATCTACTTGTGTAAATGATCCAAATGACCTCTAATTATGGATATAAAAATGTTATTGAGAGATATTATGATCATATATTACTTATCAAATACTTTTAATGTGAAATTACCCTTTTCTCCCTTGATTTTAGCTCCAAATTAAATCTTTTGGCCTAGTTTATACAATGAAGGTACAACATGTGCCAAAAATTGGTAATGGAGGTGATAAAGTGAAATGATAATACTACCAAATATATTTCATTGGTCAAAACATGCCATTTATATGCATAACTTAACTCCTTTTCTCCATCAAGTGGTTATGAGGGTTTAGCAAGGGTTTTAGAGGTCTAGATCTTCTTAAGGATTGTTCATATATTAGACCCCCAATGGAAAACCACTTTCCATTAATTTTTTATATATTAATCCCCTTAATAATTAGTTAAAATCATAGGATACCATGTAAAATAATCTTTAAGTTCCATACTTGGTGAAGTTTGGCTTTGAGAAGCTACCGAGATTATGTGTGCAAGGAAAGACCCTAAAAAAGGTGTGAAAATAAGTTTTATTAAAATTATTCACTCCCAAAACATCTCAAAGATTCAAATTACCCTACACCATGTCTCAATTTCCATCTCATAAATCAAAAGTTCATGAAAGAGTACAAAAGTATGACTGTGTACCTTTAGGGTTTTAGGCCTACCTACTTATATTAGCCCTCAAGGGCATGGTTTGTATAGATAATGGAGTGAAATAACTTCAAAAAAGGATTTATATTATTTAATAACCTATTTTCATGATTTATAAAACCTTTTCATGAATTTTCAAACCTCTTTTTAACCTGTATACACCTTAAGAACATTGTATGCTTGCATTAGACTATGATTTAGATAGGCTAATGATTGTGTAAAATAGTTAGTATCTACCCTCATAAAATTACATAAAATTTTATTAAATTGGTTTTTAAGGTCATAAGTACTACTATTACCAAATTTCATGCCTTTTAAATACATATTTTTTTCTGTAGGCTCTTTTTACTAAAATTTAGTTTGAGCTACCTGCTTGGTCTAGTTTCAAGACTAAGTTTTATTCCTTTTTACCTTGGTTTTTTCCATAACATGGTGAAAATTCCTTAGATGTATCATTAATATATTAATTTAATTAATCTAACCTTCTATTTTTCATCTTGAAAACCTAAACCACCTATGTATGACCTCACTTCTCAAGAAATCTCAACATGATTATATGCCAATAGTGCTTAAAGTGGTAATTTTGAGGTGTGGAGTTGTATATAAATTATTTCACATTTATTTGGTTTTTTATGACTCTTTATACCACTTTTAATCCTATAACTATCTCATTTTATCCATTTGACTCTTCTAACAAACACTTTAGGCCTTGAATATTGACTTTTCCTATAATCATGTACTGTAGCAAGTACCTTTATGTTTATGATCTTATCAGTGCTTGAGTGGATTGATCAAGGTGTTTAAGATTTAATTTTATGACTTTTAATTACTCAATGTCTTCACAAACTCACTTGACTCTAATGGTTTATCCCTTTCACCTTAGGGCATATGACTATTCTATGGAAGATGTCATGTATGGTTGTAGGTTGAGTTCTTAATGACCTTGACTAAATACTAGATTTGGGTACTTATTCATGGTATTGACCTCAATACATTCTCATTTTTATTTATTAAACTCTATTAAACAATAAAATTCACCATTTACTATGTTCCTATTCTTCTTCATGCTTGGAAACATGATTGTATTTATGTGGTTTTAGGTCCTTGTTTATAAGGTTTATGACTATGCTTTGTATTTAGAACACCTTCATCATCCTATGTGTGAGATTGTTTCATCATGTTTCACTTGATATCCTTTATTTGACATGAAACTTAACATGATACCTCCTTTAGAGAGAATTATACTATCAACTTGCATGAACTAGCCTGAAAGAAAGCATGTATCCTTAAATGGTTGTAGGTGTTCATTTTCTTAGGATTATGTCATGAAAAGAGTATGTTTCCTCTTTTAAGTCTCATCGTATACCTATTATATGAATTTTATTGGAAACCATGTCTTCTTTCACACCATACCAACATGACATCACTATGAAGACAGACTTATCCTTTACTATGCTTGATTGTACCCTATTGCTTGTAGGTGTGTGTACAGACATAAATATGTCTTGATGATGATTTGGGAATATTTATAATACATAAGGTGTTTATGAGTTTATATCTATCATAATTATCTCTTTGAACTCAATATCCTCTTTAAATTGTTTATACCCTTTAGGTCTTCTCAAGAATTAGTCCACCTTCTTGACTATAGAATTACCCTTAAGTGTGGTTGTAGGTCTCCATTTGTGTCTTTTTAGCCCTATTTGAGCCTCATATATCATAATTAAGACCTATATGGAGTTTAATTATGTCAATATTTATTATTTATTTTATTATTTTAGAGAGGCACCAAGAACCTAGTGACCTACAGATTGTACATGATAATGCTTGTTGTAGATGTGCTTTCTCCTTAAGTCATATAGGTGTACATGGCACTTGGAATTCACTTATGGTAGTCTTCTTAAAACTCATGTAATTTTAATATATAACATTTTTCAATATTTTTTTATTTAACCTCATTCACCTCACACTCATGTCATGATGAGTTTCACAAAGATCATGTTCTTCCCCAACTGTAGGATGATTATGCATATGTTCCATTATACAGATAAAATTTAGAAATTAGACTTAAGGATAAAAACATGAAATGATAATTTTATCACTCTTATTCATGATTGATGTGAACATTTATTAATTAAAATTTAAGAATACATATCCTTAATATGCTTGGATGTTTTACTTCATGAAAAAGCTCATGACTGCAAGTCACCTGACTGTAGGTCTTATTTCTTTGGCTATAGTTGGTCATCACAAGATGTGCATATTTTATTTTAGTAACCAATATTCCCTTAACCTTCTCTTTCCTCCTCTTTTTGATGGATAATATGATGGAGATTAATGGAGGGGGTGATGACATGAATGGAGGATGGAACACTTGAACGAAGGATGAACAAAGTATGAAAACAGTGAGAAATGGTTGTGTATGATAGTGAGATGATGGAATGGACCAAAATGGAGTGAAAAAGTCATTAAATGACAACCTAAAATCCATATTGAAGCACCTTATGAAATAATTATCCTATCCTCTATCTAATGTATCAATTTGGAAGCCATTAGAGGAGGAAAATAGGCTAAATTTGAAACCTAGGACTATGTTAATTACCTTAAAATATGCTAGGAAACCTTAGTATTTGCTAAAATGGGATTTAAGATGATTTAGAACACCATGATGTACTTTGATATGAATATTTTTAAATAATATCATGATAAATTTTCATGAGGAATATATGAAAATAAGGATATCCTTGCCAAGAAGAAACCAGGAATCTTAAAACCCTTTCTCTCTCATAGACCATACAATCTCTTTTAGAAGCATCTAGACTACAAATTTGTATTTTAGAACTATTATTTATATCCATATGACCCTTAAATGTATTAAAAATAACTTAATACTTCCATGGTATGGTGAATCATTTTCCAAATAATCCCTTTAGACTTGAATTTTCCTGATATGGTGCCCTGGTGAGGAGAAATAATAAAAAATCAACTACCTTCCTGGATGCAAGACAACTTATATATACCCTAAATTCAAATGGATGATTCATGAGGGAGAGATGACTAATTTTTAACCACTCTCTACAAAAATAATCTCTATGAGTTTACTTTCCTTGGAATAAATTATAGACATGAATCTTCTCTCTCCTAATCATACTAACTACAAACCTGAAGGGATCTCCTTATGTGAAAACTAGTAAGATGAAGGATATGAACTAGTTTTAGGATTATTTTTCCTCCTTCAGACATTAAAATATTATATAACATCTAATATTCCATGTTGCTCTTATTTATGACCTCCATTGTATAGATGGTCAAATAATTATGTACCTTTATTTGTAAATATACATGAAATACCTCTTTTCTTTGATTTTATTCATAACTTAATATTCCACCACAAAAAAATAGAATATTATATAGTATCCATGAGTAAAAAATGAGTTTAGGACAAATATTTAGTCATTTTACACCTTTTAATGGCCAAAATTGGCATGTGGGAGCCCCAAAAAAGCCTTTTTCTCACTTGAACTTGCTTTAAGTGACCTTTTCTAAATATGAAACTTTGTGACTAACATAAATTCATATACATGAATGTTTAAAAATTTAATTTTACTAATTTATGAACTCTTAACTCCAATTTTGACATTTAAAGGCTCAATTTTTTCCCTTTTAGGCAAAAATACATAGTTTTAAACTACCTAGAATAGGCTTGTGGCTACCAAAAAAAGTTTCAAATTATATGGGTTGGTATTTAGCCTTTAAAAACAAAATTACCAAAAAAAATTGGTGACTTATAGGGTTCGACTAGCCTACTAGTCAAAATAACTTAATAAATTTCACATGACAATGGCAAACTAAGACATTGCTTAATGAGTATTTTGACTAGAAAAAAGACTTTTTGGACTTTGTAACACCTCTTTTGACTGTAAAAAAAAACAAGACACAAAGTAAAAATAACTAAAATAAGAATAAAGGATAACTAATCTAATGAAATAGTAGAACACAACAAAAACAAGGTAGACTATTGATTGTGTTATTCACTTATTAAAATAAGACAAACCTAAAACAACTAACTTGAAGTGAAAATCTTTCCTCTAGGGTCAAATGGAAATCTATTTTTTCCACCATATAACCTTTAATCATGATTGTAATACCTTTATAGCTCTCTTTTGAAGCTAAAATCATTTACATCTTCATAATCTCTTAGAGAAGCAACTAGCTCATCTACTACCAATTTTAGGTACATGAATTGTAGACATGAGTCCAAGATCCAGTCATACTCCTCTTAGATGTGTGTACTTTTCAATAATAATCTCAATTCTTCTTCATCATGATCATGTTTGGAAGCTTGATATGGATCATATGTCATATTTGCAAGGTTGACCTCTAAGAGATAAAGATCTGATTCTATGACTTCTTGAGGCCATCTGAGTTCATATTCAACTTCTAAGAATACACAAAAATCTAAATATGAAGAGAGAAGATGATCACCTTGATTAATAGACTCAAACAAGTTATCTCCTAATAAAATAACCTATTGGGTTTGATTTCTTGGAAGGTTTATTGCTTTTTTCTTGATGAAATTACTCCTCTCAACCTATAATGAAACATATTTAAGTAGATAAAAACTTGAATTGAAGACATCAAACAAATCCTGTGATTGGATTTCACCAAGTTGAAGTATAATTTTAATTTCCTAATCATGATCACGAATATGTAACTCTTCTTTCATAATTTAATATTGTTCAATTGAAGTTGTTTCATCTTCAACATCCACTTGATGACTTGGCATGATCTCATAATCAACTTATTCTTCCTATTGTCTTGTTGATTGGTACTTGAATTTTACCACTTTTTCAAGCTCTTGTGGACTCTCATAATGAATGGTAGCTATTTTATGATAAAATAACTCATGGAAATCATATATTTTTTATCAATTAGAGTGTCTTACTCTTAGATATTAATAACCTCTTCTTCTTGTAATTGTATTTGTATCTCATCATATACTCAACTTCATCATTGAATTCATCTTATTTTACACTCTAAGAGATTATATCATGCTCTTCCTTGATAAGGAGTGTGCCAATAGTGATGTTTTATTCATGTTCATGCAATACTCTTTCATTGTCATATACCTCAACTTGAACTTCTTATTTTTTTCCTCATAAAGAGAGGCTCTTTCTCAAGAATGGGCATGGTAGGCTCCTTAAAATACTCAATAATATGAGAAAGGTCTAGAGATGTTGCCATTGATGATTGATTCTATTCATGAAGAATCTCAATCTTGATCACCTTCACCTCCTTTTTTTTTTCACTATTTCTTGAATATCTTTACATGAAGGAAAGGCCTTGGGATTTGGAGGAGGGAGAAGTGGAGTATGAATGATCTCCTACTTAATTTATAAAACAACAATTGGATTTATACTTGAATGCTCCTTTTTCTCACTTGAATATTGTATTACTTCTAAGTCATAAACTTGGGTTTATAATATTTATCCTTTGCACTTATTCCATCCCTGGGAATTAATGACGGAACTGCAAGTTACTAATATTGTGTTACCTTTTTAGGTGCCTTTGAATACTGAAGATGTTGATTTGCAAGCTAACTTGCTTGGATAGGTGAGCCTCAAAATCATGAACTAACTCATTGGACATCTTTCCCTAAATAAATAAATATGAAGGCTCTTTTATGGTCTGATTTAAAGCATGAAATTTAGCCTCCTCAAAACACTCCTCTTACACCTTCTAAGGTCTCTCTTGGATGGACTTCCAAGTAGGAAATATTTACAAGGCTTGAATTGAATATTGAGGGATATAATATACATTAGTTTAAAATTGATGAAAGGAAAAGGGGAGATCTATAGGAACATGTTATTGATTGTGGTGACCCTGGTGTTTCTCATAGACCACTAATATCTATTCAATGGCTATAATTAGACCACCTATGTCTAGGACATCATTACTAAACTTTGAATGGCCTTGCCTTGTGAAATATTCACATACCTCTTTATATTTTTGTAAATAAACTCTCATACTCTCAATATGATTCTTAGAAATCCCATATTCATAGATCTTCTGAGTCTCTATGCTTATCATTTATTTCTCATAGCCAATCAAAATTTATTTGAATCTTGAGATGGATTATTTTGGGACTTGACTGGGCTGATCAGGTAGATAACAAGGCTCATGAGGGTTATCATAAGATTGATATGAGGCACCATGCTACATATAAGTATCTATATATAGTTGGTGTGACTCATCATAAAGCTGATATGAATCATGGTAGGTCTAATATGGGTGAAGATGAGATGTATATGGATCATATTGGAATTATTGATAAGTAGATGAGTGATAGAATTCTTCTCTATATGCTATCATAGCTTAGAAAAAAATATGAAAAATATCTAAATTTTTAACAAAAATTATCTTTTACCTCTAATTTAAGGACCATATGAGTACTTAAAATGCTTCTAAAGACCAATATGCTACAAATGTGTACTCAAATGGTTGAATTTATATCCTACTAGGCATGCTAGAACTATTAGAAACCTAAATAGTATATACACATAATATTTTCAAACTTTTATTATTTACTAACAATTTTTATATTGCAAGAATCCATAGAGTCTCAATATCTCTAAGTGCATGCCTTAATGGTTGAACTAGGAAAGGGGTGGGTAGACCATTGGTGCTTCATTGGATTTTTATCCCTTTTGCCACTTGTTATCTACATACTTGTCTCTTGAAACCATTCCCTTAAGCTTATTATTCTCTATTGTACACTCTTCAGTCATTTGCCACCTTTTATCCTCCTTTTCCTAACATTATCCCCTTTTTTACTATCAACTATACTAGGTTGATTGGGTTGACCCTATACAATTTTGGGTAAAATTAACTTAGGTTCTAGGTAAACTCTTGGCCAACCTAGCCCATGACCTAATGATTTTTTTTTTCTAAAATTATGCTAGGTTAACTGGGTTGACCCTATCTACCTAAACTTGTGGAAGGGCTTAAGATAAAATATACCTATATATACAAGTTCATGTTTCCATTATTTAGAGAAGAGAATAAGAAGTAAGAGCTATTTCACATTTTCTTATCCATCATTCTACTTGAGGAGAAATATTAGGGTTTCATAATTTATTTGGAGATATAGATCTTATATTATGGAGAAGTATTATAGATGTATTGATAGGTTTTGTATCCTAAATATGATTTATCCTTGTCATCTTTACATACTACAATAACCTCTTGTGAATAACCTTGGCCAAGGGAGAGATTGAGGCTCAGTGGGCTCATCTTCAAAGGTAAGTATTCCTAACTTTGTTCCTCCTTTATAAAAGTAGATATATATGCATTTGTACTTTTCTTCCATGCATTAGGATTCCATATATGTTTACATGAGTATATGTCTTCTATGCATGTTTAATTTTCTTGTTTTTAACCCCCACTTTGTGCCACAAGCTTTGGTGATCACTGGATTAAACTTTTACTTGTTATTAGTTTAGAAAATATAAAACATATGACTCCTTTAGGATTATTTCATGATTGTGGTCAATTAGAGGCTTTAAAACCCTCCTTATCATAGTGTATTATGGTAATAGTTGACCTAATTGGGTCTAGCTAATCCCCATATTGGTCATGTTCTTGATTATCTAATGTGTCCCCAATTAGAAGTGTATGGTATGATATATCTTCTTTGAGTTAGGATTGATTTATAGACATGATGCATTTTTTATTGCATAAATTCTAGTGAACTCAACGTGAATCTCACCCTTGTAGGTTTTATTTCATGTTTTTCATTATTTTATCATTTTATTTTTATATATTTGTGATATTAGGTTGATAGTGTTGATTTAGCTCTAACTTTTATGCACAGGTTTAACATAGTCACATAAATACAACTTCATTTTATTTATTCATGTTTTTCATTAGGTACAAGCTATTAGGTTAACACAGTACACTTTCAAAATTCTAGATCAGGCTACTAGGTCAACTCTATCAATAAAGTGTACTTTCAAACATCCAAATCAGACTACTAGGTTGACCCATTTGACTATGTATAATTTTAGACTTCCAGATCAGACTACTAGGTTGACCTTGTCAACACAGTACATTTTATAGGTTTTCAACAAATAAGGAGCTACAAAGATATGTCAACCTAGTTGACATAGTTGGTAGAATTTGTAGGTATAAATTAGGGTACTTCAACAATAATCTCATTTTCCTTTGCATCCTCTAACCCACCAAGGTTCCTTTTTATCCTTCTTTATCATTTATTTTATTCATTATAGTTTTATTTTTCATAATTTTTAATCTTTAAAACTACCCCTATATAGTCAAATAGGTCAATCTTATTGATGTAGTTCTATATTTTGTATTCTATCTAGAAACCTAGGTTGACACTATCAACAAAGTTATTTTTTATACCCTTTCTTCTATAGTACTCTCTACATGCACTATCATCTAAATTGCCATTAAACTATGTTTCAATGTTGGAATTAACCCTTATATGCTAGTAATTAGCTCACACTTTCATTTCTTATTGTTTGCATGCATAGAATGGATCACATAGTTTAATTAGGTGGTTTTAAAATATACCATTTAGTTATAGTATTTTTTATCTTATGCACACACTACCAAATCACATAATCTTAAAACACATTTTAACAGTTATCTACTAAAGGCCTACTTAATTGGAGTTCATCACCAAGTTGGAATCCAACTTGGTTTTTTGGTCAAGTATAAACACATGATTAATGGTATATATTGTTTGAGCACCCAACACCCTTATTGTTGTAGTGTTTAAATTGTAGGGGGAGGCCCCAATACCAAGCCAGTACCATTGCCAACATAGATCCCTTTTAGCCTAAATGTTTTAAAACCATCTATAGATTACTTTCTAGTTCCTTGTTTTTATCCAACTTCCTATCACATCTAAATCATACTCTAATAATCTAATAAAATTTAGGATGACCACTTAGTTAACTTTTACTTTTCAAGTTGATTGCTTTCTCTTTACTCAATTGTATGTTATACTATAAAAACTTGCATTATCCAACATTGGAGTAAGGTTTTGTGCTATGTGCCTCAATTGGATCAACCTCACAAACCTAATTTATTGTGTGTTTCCTTTCATCTCTTTCTTTCAAAGGCACTTGAAAAAAAATTCCTATTTTAGTACACAATCATTTTGGTTGACACAATCTCTTACAGACTATCTATCTTTCCCCTGCCTACTGTATTATGTCAACTATGTATACTTTTTTTGCCTCTATTTCCTATACTAGGTTGAATTTATACTCTTTTTTAGCTTACATTTCTAGTACTAGGTTGACCCTATTGACTCTATATAGTTTTAGGACCCTATTTTCTATACTAGGTCAACCTAGTCAACTCTACATTTTTTTGTCACTTCATATTTAATTTTTTTTCTTCTCACTTGACTTATTTAGTCCTTATCCTTCATCATGAACTACTTATTTGAATAAAACACTAAGTTAAATTCAATAAATATGATGAGTTTTACCAACCCTCATAGAGTCTCCTATAAATAGAGTAGGGATATTCTCCTGGATGAGAGTAATGTTCATATAGCCACTCAATGGGACCCCTCCTCATTCTTCTTCCCTACATAATCCTCTCTTCTCACTTTAATATCAACCCAAATTAGAGTATACCCCTAAGATGATCTTCATTATCTCTAAATTTCCTCAAAATCAAGGAAAAGATCCTTCTACCATTTACCATCTCATGATTAGTGATCAAGTTGAAGATCCTAAATCACCTTCTCCCAAATTTTCACATGAATTTGAGGGTACTAGTTTCTTTTATTCTTATCCTTTTCCCCTATTATAACCCCTTCTCATACCATGACCTCTTCTTATTTAACTTTTTTACTTCCATTCCTAGTATCTCCACTACTATGGTAGGTTCTACATCTAGTGGGCCTCTTACAAGTCCACTCTCCTTAAATCTTCCACTAGTGAATCATTTACTACCCATGGTAATCATGCTTCTAGTGCTTCCTCTTTTCATCCCTTCACTAGTCCATCTTTTTCTACACAAGAAAAAATTTCTACTAGTGCCTCACATTATAACAACTCCTCTCAAGATCATATCAACACCAATAGTGGTACCCAAGCCACTACTACCAACTCTAATGATTCAAAAAATACTAACAATACAACTCATACCCATAATATTTTATTACAAATGCTTAATCAAATGAATACTTTTCAAGATGATAATACTAATCAAATGATGAGAATGAAAAATCACCTTCTCTATCTTCAAACTCACCCTCAACCAATGCCTTGGGGCACACATAATCAAAATGTTCCCCCACCTCCTCTTCAATATTCCCATGGTAAACTTATCCCTCAGCCTCCTCTTGTTAACAAGATAATTAAGCATCTTCAAAATGAACCTCTTACAACTCAAAATTATAATATTGATATAGGAGGTATCACCCCTACAATTTTTTATAATAGATCAGTTGATCCTACTCTTCATCTAAAAACATTTATAAATCTATATAAATATTGGGTGAAATTAAACACCTTTGTGGCTACCAAGATATTATCCAAAACTATCATGGGTGATACTTTAGATAATTGCAACCAACTTAAAACTGATTCTATTACTAGTTTATAAGATTTAGTAAATTCTCTAGTCTAAGAGTTCCAAACTAGTGATATTCCTGATAATACTTTGGCTCATTTTATGAATTACAATCAACTTGAGACCAAAACTACTCAAATCTTGCATTAAATAATGGAAGACATTATCCAAAAAAAATTAACATAACAGGGCTGATTATAACCTTTTCCATCTCCTTACCAATGTTATTTTTCCTAAGTTATAATAATGGGTCCACACCCTCTCTCTCTATGTACTTTAGAGGAGGCCATTAACCAAGCAAAACATCAAGATTTCTTTATGCATCAATTTGAGCCACCCCAATCTTCTATGGGTACTCATATATTAATAAAAACAAGAATCATCATGCTACCAATGATGGTGTCATGGACTCTTATGACACCATTCACACTATTCAAGTTTTTTTTCCTAACCAATCTTTTGAACTAGTTCCTTCTCAATAATTCACCAATCCTCTTTTATCTTCACCTAATAATATCAATTTTCACAAACCCTTATCCTTAGCCAAATTACTAAAATTTTTACCTAGGAATATTCCATGATAACTTGATCCCACTCAACCTATAAAATTTTGGAATGATCCCAGTAAGTTTTGTCTATGTCACACTATTTGGGATCATTTTCATGAGACATGTAAACAACTTCATAATTTGGCTATGGATTTTCTTCTTGGTCTTAATTTTGACCACGATTCTATCATTTAGAAATGATAACAAGCCTATGACATTGCTTTCAAATCCCATGAAACAAATACTAAATATCAAGCTTTTAATCAAGTTAATGCTCATTTGGCCATCTATAAAGACCCTCCACCAAATCACCAAAATCACCAAGAAAACCAAGACAAACCAACCCCTTCCACCAATAATGTTTAAAGTATTATTGACCCAAATATTAAAGATAATGTGGTTAATATGAACAATATCCAAAGGGTTTTTTATTTCATTTTTCCTCAACCCATCTACACCCCTCCATTGTCTCACACATTTTGTGATATCCAAGATTCTTCTCCAACTCACTTAAATGAGTTAGGGAAAGATGATCTTATAAATTTTGATGAACCAATTATAGCTTCTCCCTTGGATAACACTTCCCATTCTATTTCTATGATCCTTCCATCTTATTTACCTAACGCCAATGATACTCAAGCTTCTATCAACACATCTTCTATCACTTCTCAAAATTAATCTGCACTAACTACTTCCTCTTCTCAACATAGTTTACAATATTTTTCTAAACCTTATCCCTATTTTCAACATAAATTCCAATTCACTTTGACTCCTCCTTCTAAGGACCTCCTTCAACACTATGCACCTATATCTAATAACCTTCTTATGGGTTATGATGAATGGGATCCCATCATAGAACTCACTAATCTCCCATCCCAAATTCCATTTTTTGAGATTATGAAGACCTCTCCACATCATTAAAATAATATCATAAAAATATTATTAGAAATGAACATCCCTCATCCTCCCCTACCAATATGTGAAATAGCTTTATCTGGATCTGAACATATCATATTGCAATAATATGAAGAGATGTCCATCTATGTTGATAAGATAATGGATTCTTTTCTTTCCCTCAAATTTCTCATTTCTTCCATAATTTTTTATGATATTATGATTCATGTAGATGATCCTCCTATATTAATTAGTATTTAAATTGGTGGTATCTAAGTCAAGTGTGCCTTGATTGACAAGGGTTACAACACTTGTGTTTCTTGTCTTAATTTTATCAAAACCCTTAGATATTATGAATGCAATCTCAAATCCACACATATCACATGTCAAAGATATGATTAAAGGAAAATGACTCATTTATTTGTGTGTGGCTTCCAATTACCATCCCACTTTTGACCATTCTTGTGAAGGTGATGACATTTAACTTTCCTCTATCTTATAACATCTTTCTTGGTAGGCCATGGACTCACCATATGAGAGCAGTTTCTTCTTTTGTTTACCAATACATTAAATTCCCTCATTATATATCTATATATAGGATTCAAGGTGACACTAACCCTTAAAATTTTGAATAATTCCATGAGCATGGTGTCTTTAATATTTACACTCTTAAACCTTTACCCATTGTTCCATTTTGTGAGTCTCAATGATTCAACTTTCACATCAATTCCACTCAAGGTTACAACATTCATCCCAAACTCATTAAAAATATTCCTCCTAACCTCATAGATTCTAATGATGATGAGCCTAATGTGATGAATCTCAAGATTAAAACTTTTAATATCTCACCTCATCTCATCTCTCATCTTATTACTTCTTTGTAGCCTCATTCTCATAAACGACCTTATGATGGCATCCCCATTGTCTTAAATAAGACTCAAAATTCCATTCATCACACCTCATCATATGATAAGTTCATCCTTACCTACATCATTTATATTCACACACCTGATTATTATGATGATTATACCTTAGATGATCCATTCTTAGTTGGTCTTGTTCAGGACCATGATGTGGAGATTATCTATTATCATTTTTTGTTGCTTTAGTCTTTTAGTATCTCTTCCCATATTACATCATATATCATTCCTAATTTTAGTATTTTTCCTCTTTATCATAGGGTAGATATGGTGTGGACACCTCCAATTTTTTTAAAACCATGTAGGAGTATTCTTATGGATCATGTTATAACTAGGCCTTACCACTTTACTAGGTACTTTAACCCCTATATGCTATTTATCCTTGAGATATGTGTAACCCTCCTTTGGCCTTCTATATAACCCACCCCTGCCTTATTATATCCCACTTCAAAGCCCATTCTTTCTCCCACTTTAACTTAATTTATCCCTACTTTTGATCCCATCACTCCTACCAAGCATAGTTTAGTCCCTTCATCAAAACTACCTTCCTTTGATGATAGTTTGATTCCTCTACCATAGATGGTTTTTTTTCCCACCAAATGGACCAAAAATCCTTCCCAAACTCTTTACACTTATATTACACCTCCTCTTGTGAGTACCTCTACTAAAGCTAATCATAGGTGTATCTATTGCTTCCACAACATGGATAATCATTCATCTATGCATTGTCACAAGATATGTTAATATATTGACACTTTGCATCCTTCTACACCTCAATCCTTAAAAAATGCCATACCTCCCCTAAAGGTATTAACTGAGTATATTCCTATGTATGGAGAGGTGTATTATCTTTGGAACAAATGTGGCACCTATCACACTAATCATTATCTCATCCTTCAATAGCACTATAAAGATCATATCTTAACTATTCCCATACATTCTACCATTCTTCCCATAGGTTTTTATTACAAGAAAGCTACCCCTTATTCTCATATTGTTCCATCCCCTCCTATGGATCCTCCACCTATGAGTCCCTCACCTATAGATCCTTACCCATTGGTGATCCCTTCATCTCCTATAGAGTCCATTCCCATGCATTCTCTTGAGCATCCCTTTCTTGATAGCCTTCCTCATCATGATCCATCATGTGTTTTTATAATTTTCAGTAAAGATAGATAAGACATTAGTTTTATTTTGACTCCATATTTATAGAGATCTATCAGATGTTTTGGATAATATGTGTGGGCAAATATATCATTAATTATGAGCACATGCATGGTTTTCTTACATTTTCATTTTGGATTGGACATGTGTTCCAATATTATCTTCATCTATGTGTTATATCATTTGACATTGTGTCAAAGTCTTATCTATCTTACATGATGATTTTAGTTTTGCATTATATATTACTTATAATGTTATTTATGTTTGTTTATGGATGTCTTCTTTATCATTGCTTTCTTTTTTTCCTCTTGAGTTTATTTATTACAAACTCCCTTGTTTTATTTTCATGATTGTTTGATTTCTTATCTCTATATACATGGATATTTGTCATTGTGACTTGATTATACAAACCTGGTTCCCTTTAGTCATTCTTTCTTTACCATGCGATCAATTCGTAAAAAATTAATCTCATTATAATCTCCTTTCACCGGTCAACTTTTACAACTCATTTATCTCTTTTATTCCCTTTTCACAAACTAAGCATATACATGGTTGATATTTGAGATAACATGTTGGTTCATTGTTAAGCCTAAGTGTCCTAGTCAGTATTATCTTCAGTCACTTAGCTTCCTTTAGCCTAAGCCTACATCTCCTTTATGTGTATCATTCTATCTCTCATGATTGGTCATTCCAAATCTTTATGGAGGAATAATTTTTTTAAAAAAAACTTAAAAACATTAAAAATAAAATTCATTTAATAAAAGGCAATGATACAAAAGGCAAAAATATTTTAAAATTTATTAAAAGTTAAATCACACTAAAAGATGTGATTCAAAGCACATCTCCTTCTTCTAGTCAAAGCTTAAACTCCATATTTGGCCTCATGATAGAGCTGAGGTCCATTGGGGTGTCGTAAACTAGTAGATTAGAAAAGGACAATAAAAAATCTTTTAGTGCTACCTACTTTCTCACACAAGTACCCAATATTCATAGTAGATCAATGGCTCTATAAGGGGTCCTAAGGAATGAGGAACATGTCATGGGAAGGTAGGTCCATTTTACTTTTCCTGTATCAATCTACCTTTATGAGTTGATCTTAGTGGCATGCTTAGTTACCTACAAAAATTTATGTTTATAGTGAATAGGTTTCCTTTGTACATTGATGGTCACTAATCACATAGTGTCTTCTCATGTCATTACTATGCTTGTCTCCTAATATCTTCTCATAAGATGCATAATTTATGATTTTTATATTCCTTTTTTCATTCCCTACATTCCTCATATTTCCTTTTGAAAAATATACTTTTTTCATTGATCACTCCCTTGGGGATTTCATTTATGAGTTGCATTGTAATACCATGGATAGGACCTAGCCTTACTCACAAATTACCATAATTTCACATTCATATTACCAACATCCCCTTGTTACCATATTTTCACATTTATTCCACCTTATTGGTGTTCCCTTTGTGAGTTGTAGTATAATACCACATCCTCACAAAAAATTTCAATAATACAAGTCACAAACAAAATTACATGTGTCAAATATGAGATAATAATTGATTGATTATGAGTTACACATCATTGACATGCTTCCCATCTTGATTTAGTATGTTTTATTCTTACTTCATCTATCTTTCACTTTTATTTTCTTATTTTTTGATTGTATGTAAGAATCCAACCATTTATTGAATTTTTCATACTTCCCAACTTGAAATGGTGTGATAAATTTTAAGACTAATTTTGCCAATTTTTTTTCTCTTATACTTCCCAACGTGATTTAGTATGATTTGATAACTTAATTGATTTATTTTTATACCATTTGTTATTTTACAAAATTTCCACTTTATTACATTATTTTCATACTTCCCAATGTGATTGGAATGACTTTACTTATTTTAATTTGGTGTCAATTTCTCTCTTGGTTTAAAAATAAACTTTGTACCATCTTGATTACCACCCTTTATTTTTTTATACTTAGTCATTTTCATGTTATTACACATTTCCCAACATGAAATAGTGTGTAGTATATTTTTGATTGATTATACTTTACCAAATATTTTTTTGCCTATTTCTTTTTAATAATGCATGTGTCCTACATAATTCTAGAAAATAAACCAAAACTCATATTTCCTATAACATATATATAAAATGCTAAATACATATACTAGAAAAAAATATATCTAAGAATCCACAACCACAACCATAATTCAAGCACATAAAACCAACATCCAACTACCAAAATCACACACACACACACACACACACACACACACACACACACACACACACACACACACACACACACACACACACACACACACACACACACACACACACACACACACACACACACACACACACACACACACACACACACACACACACACATTACAATGTGTGTGTGTGTGTGTGTGTGTGTGTGTGTGTGTGTGTGTGTGTGTGTGTGTGTGTGTGTGTGTGTGTGTGTGTGTGTGTGTGTGTGTGTGTGTGTGTGTGTGTGTGTGTGTGTGTGTGTGTGTGTGTTTTTGATATAAAGTACAAAAATACATAGCTCTAACTATATGATTAGGTCCCATCATGCATATCTCATGGCCTACCCATATTAACCACATATGATTTGGTTTAAATCCTCTAAATATAATTCTATAAAGAGGCTATCCAAAATCTCAATCTTGATACCAGGCCCTATAGATGAGCCCCCTAGGCTTGTACTTATCCAAACTAGGTCAGGGTCACTAGATGTGCCAATATCTCATGGACCTACACATGTCCCATCTATGTTAGATTAGCTATATGTGTGAATATCTCTTGATATAGGGCCTTCCATGCTTGTACCTCAACTACACCCACCCCTATTAGTTGCTACATCCCTTTTATGTGCATCTGTAATCACCTCATGGCCTTTCCTACTAGTCTGAACCAACTTGTCTAAATTAGGGTAGATGGTACCATAGGATCATCTAATGTGGTAGGGTTGTATGGTGTCATCATCTCATCTAGGATATCATGGAGTTATCCCCTCACTAGGGACCCCTATTTGGTCTCCTCCTTTATAGGATTTACAAAATACTAATTAGATAGATATTAGATCATTGATATATCTCAAAATATATCTATTTATACTCTATCTCAAATAACTTACTCAAAATTTTAAACCATCTTTTATTACTTATTTGTGTATCCTCTACCACCATCTCACCATATGTGTGACCATCAAGCATGGTTTCTCCATCATTGCATCCTCCAAGAATCTCATTTGTTAGTCATCACCCAAAAGTAAATCCTAGAGTCACCACTCATGCCTACCTCAAGCTATGCCTGAGTGGTCTCTTTATCTCCCAAATCTATCTTGGCCTACTTAATGGGTCACCTAGGATGACTACTATAGTCATATAAATGCAAAAATTGATAACTTGAGCATGGATATTGACACACAACCCATGGGTCCCTCTTGCTTACTCTCATGACCCTCTTACGCTTGTTTTCATTGATTCTTAGTCATCCATAGCCTTTTGGACTTGATCATAGCTAAGCTAGGACCCTCTTTTCATGACCAATCTATCCCCTAAGTCATATATACTTAGGATAATAACACCATACTAGGACTATAGTGCCAATGCCACTCCTGTCTACTTTTGGTGTTGTTATCCAAGCTCATTTATGGCCCTAAAGGTTAATTCTTTCTAGTTTCCCATCCTTATCCTTGTCAACCTAACATGAGTAAATTTAATATATGACCAATATATCCCTATAAAATCCCATTCAAAGATCATTTGGAAAGGGTTTGCAAAAATCACAAAACAAACAAGAATACAAGCAAGACTTCTTAGGCACATTTCCCAATTTTCTATATACAACCATTCAATACTATTTATAACATATTCAAATCCTTACAACATTTCTTAATCATCTCAAGCACACCTAGTTTATAATTTCCTTGCATTTTCATATCACAATTACACCAAACACTTTCTAAGGGAGAACTACATATGGCTTGATCCCTCTTCAGAGTATTGGTATGTAGGTAGTGTGCCCACATAAGGGGTGTGGATCTATGTCTAGTGAATCTTACACACACTAACCCCCCCAACCACAAACATCTTGTTTTAAATTGGCCAAAGTAAAACTAAAGATAGGTTTTGAAGAGAAAATATACTCTATAAGGAGCTCTGTAGACTTATAACTACCAAAACTTCAGAGATAGGGTCACACAAACCTATCAAATAAAACCTAAATAGCTCAAATACTTAAGACAATAATGTTGGACAAAGACTATAGTGCCGATGCCACTCCTATCCAATTTTAACACTCCTATCCAATTAGAAAACAAAAGTTTGAATCCTATTTATGGTAGTATCCCAAGCCTACATAGTGAATATCAGATCTTGTCTCAGTTATATCAACATAGTTTAAGTTAAGTCTTTTTTTCTCCATCTTATTACTATTTTTATAAAAAATCTAATTGCCAAATTTCAAAAATTAGTAGCTTATTTACCACATATTATTTATTGATATATCATTCTAGACCCTTTAACTAAATTAGGAATAAAACCCCAATATTCCCAAAATTGTTAAATCATTTGGTGAACCTGACTTACTTCATTTATGCACAAAAACCCTAGAAAACCGAAGGTAAAATTCATAATATATTTTCCTATAAATTTATAAAATTTTGAATATTTAAATCAGAAATTCATTTCAAATTTTAAAATTTAGTAGTAAATTTTAAAATAATTTCTTTCAAACCCTAGTTGCCTATACTAGGTCCCAGTATTTTTATAGTAATTTTCCAAAAATTGTCTAAATGTTTTATAGAATATTAGAATTATAAAATTCCTTAAAAATTCAATAGTTATTTCAAAAAAATTATTTTTTTCAAAACCCTAGTTACACATACTAGGTCCTATTCAATCAAGCATTTTCTAAAATTATAGTTTCATATTTAAGTCAAAAATCCAATTTCACTTTCAAAATTCCATAGTATTTTACAAAAATATCATTATCTATAAAACCCTAGTTGCATATACTAGGTCCCATTTCTTATTGAGGTATCACATTATATGTTTGTAAGCTCTATATCATTTTTATGCACATTCTAGTTCCTTGTTTAGATTATATATGTTTAATATTTTCTACTATTATCTAATTTGTTTTCCTTTTGCCACCTAAGTTCCTTGCATCTCTTCATTCGAGATGAAGTTCAAGACTTTTTGGCAATCCTCCTAAATTTACCCAAATTCCTTTAACTTGACCATATACTATGGATAAACAATAAGTTTAGACTCTAGCTATCAAGATTACACCAATTTAAATGAGAAATATGAGAATAACAATGATGATGTATACACCAATAGTTATGCTCCACCACATTAGACTATTGATCCACTTCCACCCATTAATGATAATGAAGTTGTACTCAACAAAGTTTTGATACTCCAAAGTTTTAAAGAAAGACTCGAACAATAGCCTTATGATCATACTCTTATATTTCAATCTCTAATGGAAATTAAAAAAAGGCTAAAAAGTTGATTTTTCCATTCCCACAAAGCAACCAGTTATAAATAACACTAAAATGGTAATTATGTCTCAACAACCCCCTATAATAGCCCAAATTGCCTCTATGCCACAAGTTATAGCTATTACATCGTTGTGTCTTGATGTGGCAACCCTTGTGCAAGAGATAAAATCTCTTCAATCCAAGGTGCCTCTAGACCTACACAAGATTTGGAATATTTTTCTCTACTGCATACACCATTAGCACATCACATTATTTTGACACCCTTACCACAATGTTTTGTTCAACCCAATCTTACTCTATATGATGGCAAGGGTGATCCAAAGACACATTTGAGATATTTTCACGTAGCATGCTTGGACTATGTCCCAAATGACTGGCTACTTACCAAGCTCTTTCCATGGAGCCTAAAGGATTATTATTTACAATGGTTCTATAGTTTATCAATTAAATCAGTCAATGCATTCAATCCTTTAACTAGTATGTTTCTATGTCATTTCAGCATTGACATTGGTGACAAGGTTTCACATACCCAAGTTGCACAATAGAAACAAAGGTCAAATGAGCATATCATAGATTATGTTCTTCAATATAATACTATCTTGGATAAGATGACTATCCCCATGGCCAATCAAGAGTTACAAAATCTCTTCAAATATAATCTCTTACTAGCTTTGCATGAATCAATTATGTTTAAAATATTCTCTTCCTTCATTGAATTGTGTCACACACCAAAGAAAAGAAAAGTCAAGCTAATTTCAATGGACAAACTCAAGTACATAAGTATCTTAGAAACAACCACCAAGAGTAACAACAAAGTCCCATATAAGGTCAAGTTCAATGATAACAAGACTTAGAATCAACTGATAGTTAATGTAGCTTTAGAACCCCCTCAATGTGGGGTTTTATCAATACCTCCTTGGCATATATTTACCAATTTGTCTATCCAAAGTTTTACAGTAGTTATTGGATTGTAACATCATATCTCTCTCTCCTATTAAGGAAGTTGATGCAACAAATCCTCTTTCATGAGGATATGACTAGCATGCATTTTTCAAGTTTCATAGGGCACCAAGCCATACAACAAATAGATGCATCAGTTTAAGACATAAGATACATTATTTAATAGGTGGAAATCATATTGATATTAGCACTTCATTTGGTCTTCCTCAAGAAAATAAAACATAGGATAAACCTTTAAAAATATTCTCAGATCCTTTTCCATAACATTCCAAAAAGGAAATAAGGGATTAATTAGGGGTTCAACATATATATCATGCACATCCCCCACCAGATACATACAAAGAACCTTTATTTGAGTTACATCCATTGAGAAACATGATTGGTGTATATAATTCTAGAGTTCCCACTAGACCTTTTATCTTGTTCTCAAAGAAGGAGATCATTGAAGATGATACGGACTATCATGCACTCTTTATTAGAGCTCACATTCATAATCATCTAATTCATATTATTCTCATAGACAATAGAACTAGTGTGAACATGTGCACTATGGAATTATTGTATCATTTAGGATATTCAGAGTAGAATATTACATAGATAGACATAGTTATCAATGGATTCAATGGTCATATATAGAGTTTATTGGTTGATATTTTACTTCCTCTATAGGTTGGTCTTACACATGTGGCCACACCATTCACTATTGTTCCCAATGCAAGAGGTTTTGATATGTTACATGGTTAACCATGGATTCAAAAACTTTGAATAGTACTTTTATAATTCTTAGATGTGTAATTCATTCACTCTGATTAGGTTATTATAGTTAGTGGAGTTCCATATGAGTTACCACTCCCCACTTCAGATCCATCTTCTATATTACAATCCCCAGTTTTAGCCTTGCCACTAGTTATAGTTTTGTTTCTTCCTTTAGTATAGATTTAGACATAGTTGAGGCATCCATCACTAGTATAGAGAGTTCATACACCTCCATAGCTTTAGGATTCTAGACAGCTTCTAGTTATAGTGTTCACACCCAAGGTAGTATCATTGAGATCTTATGAATCTACTTATAGAGCACAAGTTTAGAGAAATTATCCTACTACTAGATAGGTATTTAAGAGCCCTACAGTTGCATCCACTTCTCAAAGTTATAGGGAGACCCCACCACTAGTTTATACATCAAGTATTTCAAAGAATTTACAACATATATAGCTTTTAGAGCCATATTCTTAACATTTCTATCATGCTTCATGATCACGCATGATTCCTCTCCTTAATATAAGACACCATGATAGGGAGTCTTCCATGAGACTCATCAATTAGTATTATCATTTCCTTGCTTAATTGTGCATAGTCTCTTAGTATTTATTGTGCATAATCTTTATATGATTACTTATACATAGTTCATAAACATTTCAAAAATACCAAAAACAATATAAACATTTTAGAAATTCAAAAACACCAATAATATATTGATTGTATGCATAATCCATGATTTAAATTTATACTATCATGATAGAATTACATCTTTTATTTTATGCTATTGTTTGTCAATTTATTTACATTGCCATTCTTCACTTTATCTCCTTTGAGTGTGTTAAATGACATCTATCTCTTTGATTGCTTCACTCTACCCATTAAGGGGGCATCCTACTTCTACATTGAGACATACATTAATATACATACCCATTGGAGGCATCTTCTATATGATTACACCATCCGAGTTATGTCATTCCTATACCACACACTCTAGTTATCATGTTGATGTACATTACTTACTAGCTTATACAAATTACTCTATCAACACTCACTAGTATATAACACTTGTGTATTTCCTAGAATATACCTAATCTTGTACTAACATGTGTTGCATACATTCCCTCTTACTTTGATTAGCTAGATACTATTGTGTTTCTAGTTATTACATGGTTTCCTTTCTTTATTTATGTATCTATATATGATTGTATTTCTTAGTTCCTATTTTGTCTCCAATATATGCTTTAGGACATTTGCCAATGTCTTTTGATTTTATGTATTGTGTGTGCCTTAGGAGATTTACCAATGTCTTTTGCTTTTATTCTTGTGTGTGCCTTTAGACATTTACCAATGTCCCTTTCCTATATTATTCTATGTGATTATGGTTTTCACACTAACTTACTTGTTTCAACTATATGTGTATGTGGAATTTGAACATGCCTTGTATGCTTTCTTTCCATTTTGAGTGACATGTGCCCATGTTCCTTATTTTTTTGGCCCCTTGGCCACTCTTGTACACTTATTGATTCTTATCTTGTGTTTTTATTGCTTATTTTCTTCTCATCATTTGTAATGCTATGATCAATATCATGTATTAATTTTACTTTCTTGGATGCCATGATGGACATCATGTTCCATCCCTCTAACTAATGACTATAAACTAAAAATTAACTAGAATATAATTTATAGTTTATTAAATTATAGATGATTTTACATTTTTATATCTATCTAGGCACACCCTTGTTGATCTAACAATTTCTCACTGCAAATCATGTTATATCTTAAGATATCTTATCAATTATCATTATTATGTCATATATTTTTAGCGTAACACACTTAAAAGGCTATTTATTTTGAGTGAATTCATTAAAAAGTCTCCACTTATACCATCAAAATATGGGGAAATAAATATGGGTTTTGTCACAAAGATCAGAGCTCTTATCAATCAAAAAATCTAGTTTCAGAACACTTAGAACAGACTAAATAGATAGTCAAGAATCTAGAATAGTCATCATATTTGGCCCATGTAAATAAATTTTATACTAAAATACAACACTAATGGTGTTACTATCCATTTCTAGTTCTTTTATATAAATATTTAAAAAATAAAAAAATCTAGAAGCAAGCAAAAAAGTAAGTTCAACTACATATTTGCATAGCCAGACTAGTTTAGAATCAATAGTTTCAGTACAAATTTTGCGCAAAGAATATAGATATAGGGGCATCATGTGTGAAATTATGTCTCTCACTTATATTTTTATATACATTATTTTTTATAATTTATAGATCAGAATCCATATTCCAAACATCAATGATTGGGGGCAATGTGCATGATACATTTGTTTCTTTTCTTTCCTAGTTTAGCATTATCTAGACATTATCAATAATTATATGTCTTATTCAATCTACAGGTGGTTGGCATCATTTAAAATTAGATTTCATAAAATCCTACCCTACACATTCCTAATTTCTTGAGTGGCTTCCACATAATCTAGATTATTAGTTTTAGTGTGGCTTTCATACAAGCCTAATCTCCATTTTTCGGAGTGGCCAAGAGTGGCCTAGTTTATAACATACATTTAGCTATCCATTATAACATTTTTAGATCACATTAAATTCATGGTATTCAAGATCTATATCATATGATATAAATTTCATATTATTATTAATTCATAGATTCACTTCACAAGGTAATGATGGAGCCAAAGGTCTAGCTAGCCTTTGTATTCTTGAGCCACCTATTCAGAGGGATTGGACACATAGTCCAAACATCAATTAACACATGCATGACCACCTATATTCACTTAGGAGGTGATGATGGAGCTAAAGGGATAGCCTTTGTTTTCTTGATCCATTTTATAGGGAATTGAGCACTTAGCTCTATTCATGATATTATTCTTGGTACAATATCATCTAAAATTACTCAACATCACAATAAGTCTTGTATTAGTCTATGTACTTGGTGAGGTGTATTCATTCCTTTCTCTTCCTCTTTGTTATCTATATTTGTACATTGTTATTTTAAATATAACATAACTAGTAAGAACTGATCTGCTCTTTGTTTTCTTATATGTATTCAAACTTTATAACATGCTCTCTCTATGCACACCCAACATCAGACAAGCTTCATGAGCTTCACCTTTATACGTAAGTTTAGGTATGCTTCATATTTTTCCTTTATATTAGTGTTTCACTTTTTGACATCACTAGAATAAAGGGTGGGCAAATGTAGTCATATAAAATGCAAACATTGGTAACATGAGCATGGATAATGACACCCAACCCATAGGTCCCTCTTGTTTTCTCTCATGACCCTCTTAGGCTTATTTTTACTAATTCACAATCATTCTTAACCTTTTAGACTTGATCCTAGCTAAGCTAAGATACTATTTTCATGACTAATCCATCCCCTTAGGTCCCATCTACTCAGGATAATAATGCTACACTAGGACTATAACACCAATTCCACTCTTATCCACTTTTGGTGATATTATCTAAGCTCATTTCTAGCCCCAACAACCAATTCTTTCAAGTTTCCCATCTTTTTCCTTTTTAGCCTAACATGAGAAAATTAAATCCATGACCTATTGATTCATATAAAATCCCATTCAAAGATCATTTGGTAAGGGTTGGAAAAAATCACAAAACAAGTAAGAATACTCAAACACATTTCCCTATTCTCTGCATATAGCCATCCAATACTTTTTCTAGCCTATTTGAATCTTTACACTAGTCCCTAGTCATCTCAAGCACACCTAGTTTAGCATTTTATTGCATTCTCATATCACAATTGCACCAAGAACATTCAAATGGAGAACTACATATGGTTGAATCCCTCTTTAAAGTATTGCTCTGTAGGTAGTGTACCCACACAAGGGATGCGGATCCACATCCAGTGAATCTTAAACACACTAACTCCCCCTCTTGTTCAAAATTGGCCAAAGTATAATTGAAGATAGGGTTTTAAGAGAAATTTTACTCTTAAATGAGCTCTATAGACTTAGCTATCAAAAATTTAGAGATAGGGTCACATAGACCTACTAAATAAAACCTATAAATATCAGATCCTCAAAAGAACATCATCAAATAAGGACTACAACACCGATACCAGTCTTGTTTACTTTTTATGTTCTTATCTAATCAAAAAATGAAAGTTAAAATCCTATCTATGATAGTATCTTAGGCCAACATAGTGAATATTAGATTTTGTCTCATTCAGACCATCATAGTTTTAGCTAAGTCTTATTTTCTCCCTCTTATTATTATTTTTAGAAAAGCTCTAATTACCAATAAATTTCATAAATAAGTAGCTTATTTACCAAATATTATTTAATAATTTATCATTCCAAACCCTTTAACTAAATTAGGAATTCAACCCCAATATTCTAAAAATTATTAAATCAACTATTATCTCTACTCTCTCTTATTACCAATGCCTCCATCAACACTGTATTTAAGATGGTCACTACTCCTACTATCATGCTAGTGGTGGTACCTTAGGTACTATTTCATCCACATCTATCTCCTCTCTCTACTACCTATCATGCCTGACCTATCCATGGTCTCTCATGACATGGCCTGATCATTATCCTAATAACTAGTGGACCTATTCCTCCTCTTCCCCTTGGCTCTCTCACATGTTAGGCCCAAAACATGGGCACCATTATCAATTCCATTAGTTGAGGTAATCCCATATGACCTAGTAAATGTGCCACCAAATATAGCTTTATCCACTAGGTATAGTGGCCAATAATATCTATCCATGACAATGTTGGTGCTAATATCTCCCATATTGACCACACCATAGAAATATGCCCATAAGGCTGACATAAAATGTCTACTCACCTAACTATCTATAGGGTTGGCATGTGGGGCATAGCCCATGCTACCTAATCTTATGACCACCTCTATACCTAAGGCAACCTATCATCGACCACATAGGGTAACCTAATCAACTGATATATAGGGAATCTCTCATATATCCATAGAATTAGTAATATAATATGCTCTATAAATTTTTTACCTCTATATAACATCCCATACATGTCATGCACAATTATACCTAGATGACAGAGCTTAAGTCATATAACACCCTATGCTCTAATATCATCCAACATAAGGATATTATAAATAGTGGTACCTTACCATCTAACTTGTGACATAGAACCCACACTATCATAAGTCTTATCACCACCTTCTAGATATCCATAATCTATAAGGTATAAACATTGAACAAACTAACTCTCAATCTTAGGTATATCCTCTATGATTCTATCACCCATTGGCTAAGGCTCTCTTCTCCTCCTCACCATCTATTACTCTCATGACCACATGTGTACCTAATATAGGTAGTCCAAGGATAACATGGACATCCTTTAAGGTGATAGCCACCTCAATGGTATCCTCTTCCACCTCCCACCTAAATTTATTAGTCAATTTTTCTTAGGCTCCCAAGAACATGACTATCAAATATGAACTCAATGGAATCTTACACACATCTATAATGCATCCTAGACCACCAATAATCAATTTTAATTGACACTTAATTGATAATAACTCTAATAGGTTAGGGAGCCATGTTGCATACATTAAGTACCAAAATCTAGAACATCCATACAACCATAAAACAATAAAATATATATTAGATCTTCCATGTCATTTATAATCAAAATACATTATTTTCAAATTTTAACATAAATAAGCCTAATTTGCTTTAAATTATTCATTTTTAATTAATTATACCTGTTTTTAGCCTAATCAATCCTTTTAGCTCTTGTTCAACCATTTTGGGCCTTTTTAGCACTCTTTTGACTTATTTCATGCATTTTCATACTATTTTGGTCACTTAGTCAAACACTAGGTTGACCAAAATTTCCTTATTTTGACCAGGTTAACTTAACAAACTAAGTTGACCCTTTACTTTTTCCCTTCTTTGTAATAAGTCAGTAGAGTAAATTTTTCTACTAAGTTGGTAGTCATGTACTTAGTCAATAGTTTGTAAAATCAACTAAGTTGGCATATACCTACTAGGTCATTAGTGTGGATTTTGCAAAATTTCAGCCTACTAGGTTAACCTAGTTATTTCTGCTTATCAACCCCTTACATTTTCAATAATAAATGCCTTTTTGTAGTTATTACTCTGATTCCTTTAAACCGATTTCTCTATTTTTTTCCTAACCCTATCCACTTTTTTGGTTTTATTTGGATTCTTATAACTAGTTTAAAACACAAATTTCTCTAAAACACATAAATTTAATAAAATATTCCAAAACTAGTTTTAGATTTTTAGTTGCTTACAGTGTTGCACCCACTACCAACACTAGGAGTCCCTCTTGTCTCACCTATCATTTCCTCACCATCCTAGCTCATTTAGTCTATTACAGCTCTTTCTATCTCACTCACAAGTCAAACATAATAAATGACTTCTCTTTCACCCTTTTTAAACTTACTTTTCATAATTTATTTCCTCTCAAATATTTTCTGTCAAATTCCTTGTTTTGCCTGTATCTTTATTTTTACCCATCCATTTTTAAAACCATAAAATGTTCTATAATCATGATTTAATAGAGAATATTTTCCACTACTATATGCCTATCTTCCAAAACTTTCAATTTTTGGGTATTTTTTGCACTAACTTCTACATGTTCACCTAATAATCTTCACATTTGGAAGCCTTCACTTCTCTCATAATATAATTATTTATCTAAAGCACTAAATGAAATAAATGCATGTGTTTTTTAATTCTATCCTTTTATTTATCTTATTTTATGCTTATTTGATTTTATATAGCATCAACATTATGTGTTATCATCTTATATTCTTAAAGCACCATCCTGTTTTACATGCATGGGACATGTGATGAGCTTAGAGTGGGTTATATGTATACCATAATATTTTCAAACTTTTATCACTTACTGACACTTTTCATCTTGTATGAACCCATCGAGTCTCAATCTCTGTTGCATGCCTTAAGGGGTACACTGGGAAAGGGGTTGGTAGACCATTGGTGCTTTACAAGATTATTGTCCCTTTTGCCACTTTTTATTTACACACTTGTCTCCTAAAAACCATTACCATAATATTTTTATTCTATATTTCACACTCTCCAAACATTTTCCACCTTTAATCCTCCTTTTCCTAACCTTAACCCTTTTTTGACTATTGACTTTACTAGGTCAACTAGGTCAACCCTATACAGTTTTGGGTAAAATTCACTTGGGGTCTAGGTCGACTCTTAGTTGACCTAGCCCATGACCTAATGAATTTTTGTTTGAAATTTTGATAGGTAAATTGGGTCAACCATATGAACCAAAACCTTTTAAAGGGATTATGGTCAAATCCACTTATATATACAAGTTCATTTCACCATTATTTAGAGAAGAGAAGAAATAAGAGTTATTACGTATTTATTTATCCACCATTCTAATTTAGGAACAAGCTTAGGGTTTCATAATTTATTTGGATATACAAATCTTGTCTTTTGGATAAGTATTTTAGATGCATTGATAGATTGTATATCCTAGATTTTATTTATCCTTGTCATCCTTACATACCACAAAAACCTCTTGTGAATCACCTTGGCTAAGAGAGAGATTGAGTCTCGATGGGTTCATCTTCAAAGGTAAGTATTCCTAATTTTTTTACTCCTTTATAAGAGTAGATAGATATGCATTTTTACATATCTTCCATGTATTATGATTTTTTATACATTGACATGAGTATATGTCTTCTATGCATGTTTAATTTTATTATTTCTAACCCCCACTTTATGCAACAAGATTTGGTGAGCACTAGATTAAAATTTTAATTTACTTGTTATTAGTTTAGTGAATATAAAAAATAGGACTCCCCTAGGGTTATTTCTTGATTTTTCTTGACTTGAGGCTTTGGAACCCTCCTTTTCATAGTGTATTGTGGTAAGAGATCCCCTAATTGGGTCTAGTAAATCCCCATTTGGGTCATGTTCTCAATTATCTAGTATTTTCCCAATCAAAAGTGTATGGTATGATTTATCTTCTCTGAGTTAGAATTTATTTATAAACATGATGCATTTCTTATTACATACAAATTACATCCTACTAAAGGTTGAGTGACTGGATCTCCTTCACATCTAGAATAACATTGAAATGATCTAAGACTGTGGAATAGTTATATCTTAGACTAGACCTCTATATTTTTGAGGCTATATCTTTTGATGTATCACTTTGATCTATTTACTAAAACCTAATTTATATTTCAGGATGAAAATTTTTACAATGATAAATGAAAGGGAACTATATTCCATTAATGGTGATACACCTACATTATTGGTTCATACACTTTATTTGATCCCATACAACACTAATAATCAAATGAAATGACTAAATCTACAACTCCAAGACACCTATGCAATATTATTTCATATATATGTTTCATCAAGTGATCAAATCATGAGTGAAATGATGCAATATGCCTAATTCACTGCACTATCTAATCAATATATCCATGGTTAGCTTAGTAAAATAACATCTAACACTATATATGACATGAATACGATGGAATACTAATAGCTAGGTGAGATCAAGACCTACCAAGGGATAAAATACTACCACATGTTAAAATAAAACCAATATAACACATTATACCAAAATATAGGAATCTGAAAATAGTCATTTTATTCATTTCAATAGATTACAAATCCCAATATTGGTAGAGTTTAATCATGCCCAAGAGAAGGATCTTGAAAAATGGCCTAAACACTTAAATATATAGCAATGATAAGAAGATATAACCAATGTGGCATAAAGAGGAGAAGGATAAGTCAACTATAATATTAACTCAAGTCAATATCTTTTTATAATTACAAACAATAGTCCTTCTAGACATCTCCTTGTGTTTGGTTTCTTATATGATGATTGCAAAAACTTTACATGATCTTTGGAGTTTTAAATCAAATGGTTGGCCTCTTTTGTCTTATCCAATCTCTTTATCCAACATGATAAGACATTATTAAATTTATGCAACTAATGTGGAAGTGAGTTAGCTCATGAGTTGGAACTTGATGAGTTTTGCATGCTATTGGACCAATTGAAGACTAATTAACTCATCCAAAGGTATATTTTAACATGTATATCACATTAAGTACAATATTTTCATGATATGGACCAGATTAAGAGGCATGATAGCTCCACATTATTCTTTATCACCAATATTATGTGTAATCCTCTTCACTTCATTGATTAGATAGACCTACTAGGCTAAAATAGAACTAGTAGGCCTAAATTTTTATGATTGGTGCACATTAGAACATAAAAAAACCTTGAAAACCTGAAAAAATTATGAATTTATTACATGAAAAAATACCATATGTCATTAAAATAGTGCTCTTTGGCTTGAAACATCTCTAAATTAGTCAAACAAGTTGACTAGGCTAGTTTTTTCTTCATTTCTTGGAAAGTAGATGTTTTGTATGAGTTCCATAGAAACTTTTAGGTATATTTTTTACCAAATTATAATTTTATGATGAATAAAAAGTTCCAAAATTTTATCTCCATGGATTTAATCTCATTTAAACTACCTTATACCTCATCTTTTGTGATTTTTTCTCTCGAAAACCTATGTTTTGCCATGATTTATATAATTCCATATATAAAATGGCCATTTGCATGAATATAATAGATTATAATTCATGATACAAGTGATATTATATATGTTTTAATAATTTTTTATGCATAATTCTTCAAATCTCTATAAATATGTCTGCTAGTGGGGTTTTGTAAGGGTTGAAGAGTGCTCTGGGATCTTAATGATTATTCATAAATATTGGGCCATATAACTCTAAAAAAATTCCAATTTTTTTTAGTTTATTATGCCCTTAAACTCCTAAAAAATCCTTATCCTCTCATGTAAAATATGTATACCAAGGTGAGCATGTGAAATCTCATCTCAAGGTGGAAAACATGGTTTTCAAGCATTATGAGGTACTCCTTAGACAAGATGATCAATTTTACTACTTCCTTATGGATAAAACTTGTCATACATGTCCCTTAGTACCTAATTATGATGTTCATGATTTTTTGGAGTGACCTCATGACTCTATTTTAGTTTCTTCTACCCCTTTTTAATGGCCTTGTCTTGAGATGTCAAAAACAAACATAGGTATCTGAATAATTTATTCAATATCTTGACTTCATGATGAGTTTAAAGGCTTATATGTAATTTTTATAACATTAATTACCTATATATGATGATTTGTAGTCATTATATAAGCTTAAACAAGCCATTCATCTTTAACCTACATTGAAACAATTGCTCGTTTTGACTTGTAAACATAGCTACTCATGGAAATGAACCAAATGACCTCTAATTATGGTTGTATAAGTGTTATTTAGAGATATTAGGATCATATATTTCCTCTCAAATCCTTTTAATGTGTAATTATCCTTTATTTCCTTGATTTTTAGCTCAAAATTGACTCTTTTGGCCTAGTCTATATAATGAAGGTACAACACATGCTAACTAATTGGTCATGAAGTGCTGAGGGGAGTTGAGAATACTAAAAAATCCATTCATGGGTAAAAACATGCCATTTTTATGCATAAATTATCTCCTTTTATCCATCGAGTGGTTATGAGGGTTAAGGAAGGGTTTTAGAGGTCCATATCTTCCTAAGGATTGTTCATAAATTACAGACCCCCAATGGAAAACCACTTTCCATGAAAAATTTTATATTCACCCCCTCATCATAAATGAAAATCATAGGCTCCCATTCAAAATACTCTTCAAGTTCTCTACGTAATGAAGTTTGGCTTTAAAAGAATGTTAAGACTGCATGTGCAAGGAAAAAGCCTTAAAAAGGGTGTCAAAACAAGTTTTCTATAAATTATTCACTCCCATAACATCTAAAGTTCAAATTGCTATCAATAATTTGGACTCACAATCCCAAATGTTGACCCTTTCTATCTTAAGCATACTGATGACCTTTGTTTTGGATTACTTTGATGCCCCATAGTATCCTTTTTCAAAGTTAAAAGACTAACATAAGCTTGAGAAACTAGACCTTCATAAAGAAATCATGTAGAAATGGATAGGTCATCTTACTTATTAATTTTATAAGTATTCTCAAAAATCCTCATGGGGCCAGAGGATCACATGGAATCAATGTTATCAGTACCAAGATCTTACTCTATAAAATTCATTTCTTGATGGGATTTATATCTCAAGATATAAGCCTTAAAAATTGAATAAGTAGATGAAGATGGTCACACATATGTAAAATTTAAGACATATCAAAAAACCATTAGGTTTTAAATTATGATAGTCATGCAGATGTCAATGACAGTCACATGGATGTCAAATGATGGGTTTATAGATGCCAATTTTAATCCATGACAGATAGGCATTTGGATTCAAATAATCTAAAGATAAATGGTTAGAATTAAATCATATCAAAGATCCAATGGTGTGTGGCACCTAATAGGCATGTGGGTCTAGGTAGATCAAAGGCTCAGATTCATTTGTACATCTTGATCTAATAGTGTAAGCTCGAGTTAACATGTCAAAGGATCTTAGGTGGTAGGAAATCAATGGACCATGTTCATTCATACCAAGAAGATAAATGGTGCATGAGAGGTCAAAAAATCAAGGATCTAACAATAGGGATCTACAAGAACAATATGAACAAAGATAGTTTGGAGATATTTGATTGGTCTGAGTCAATATTCAATGACTAAAGTTAAACCTAGAAGCTTTCTCATTAAAGGTCAAAGAAGTAATTTTTGACCAAAGCAAGTAAAAGCATGGATTCAAGTTATATCATGGCTCAATTTGAACCAAATCCAACATCTTAAAGGATGACACGAAGGTAGACACATAGACTTCAATGGATTAATCACTAAAACTAGTTACATGAAAGTGACACTTCTCTCCACTCTTGCACACTGTAACAAATCACTAAGGAGTGATTAATGCCATGAAAAAATTATAATAGATTGATTTGATTATTGTAACTATGTTGATACCATAACTTAGCTTGAAACAACTTTATCCCACTATTTCAACCATAAAGAAGCATCAATGAAGGAATAATGTAACTATGTAATATATTGAAGTGCCCTAGATCAATCAGGAAGTTTGAATTAGCATAAATATAGAGGTAGTTATAAATATATTTCAAATAGATTTGAGCTCATTTATTTCCTTTTTAACACCAAAATTCTTCTCTCTTACTTTCCTTCTCTCTATAAATATAGCCTTTGAGCTATTTGTCAGGATCCCTGAGGATGGTATAGTAATACTATGCATAAATTATAACTTGTATGAGAAATACATAAGGAGAGTTTGTTTTAAGATCAATTTATGGTGGTAGTGTGTAATTTTTCTCATGTATTTTCATATAAGTGTGATAGTTGTGATCTTTTATAGGCCATTTCCTCACCTACTACTATAATTTCATCCTCAATAGGTTAATTGAAGAGCTAAGAATAGAATTAAACTAGATATTGTTTATATGTAGTGTCTTTATATACATTCATACCCATATCTTCACTCTAAAAATCTTCTTTCAAGACTTCCTTTGAAATACTAATGTTTATGACTGATCTGTAGAGTTTCTATTTGATCCATATGTGTGTTTTAGTTTCAAATCTTTTAGAGGATAAACAACTATTCAGGTGTATCACCAAAGGTAAATTAGGTTTTATTTTTAGTTTATTCTTCCCTTTTCACCCCAAAAATTCAAAATATGTCTAGTAAATTGGTCATCAATTCACATAATCAGAGGAGCTAGCCTCATCAAGGTCTAGAGGTTTGATTTAGATATAGGCATCCCATGGCCTTAGATCATTTACATATTAATCTAGGTATGAGTTAGACTTAAGAAATATGATATTTATTGGGTGATATCTATATTTATAAAAATTACCCTCCACCATGTCCCAATTTCCATCTCATAAATCAAAAGTTCATGAAAGAGTACAAAAGTGTGACTATATGCTTTGAGGGTTTTAGGCCTACCTACTTACATTAGCCCTCAAGGGCATGATTTTTATATATAATGGATTTTAATAACTTAAAAAAATAATTTACATGGTGAAAAAACCCCTTTTAATTCTTTACAATACCTTTACATGAAGTTTCAAACCTCTTTTTTGCCTATATGCACCTTAAGAACACTGCCTATCTACATTAGATTGTGATTTACGTAGGCTAATAACTATGTAAAACTAGTGAGTATCTTCCCTCATAAAATTACCTAAAAAATATTTTTTATGGGTTTATCAACTCACAATTACCAATCCTACCAAATTTCATGCCTTTTGGATGCATATTTTGTCATGTAGGCTCTTTTTACTAAAAGTTAGTCTGAGTTACTTTCTTGTTCTAGTTTCAAGATTGATTTTTCTTCCTTTTTTCCTTGGTTTGTGATATAACATGGTGAAAATACCTTGGATGTATCATTAATATCTTCCTTACATTAATATCACATACTATTTGTCAACTTTTAGACCTAATCCAACTCTATATGACCTCACTTCTCAGTAAATCTAACCATGATTTTATGCCAATGGTGCTTAAAGTGGTAATTTTGAGGTGTGCAGTTGTCTAGTAGTTATTTCACCATGATTTGGTTTTTTTATGACTCTTTATACCACTTTTAATCCTCTACCTATCTACTTATATCCATTTGACTCTTCTAACAAACACTTTAGACGTTGAATACTAACTTTTCCATACAGTCATGTACTATAGCAAGTACCTTCATTTTTATGATATTATCAGTGCTTGATTGGATTGATCAAGGTGTTTTATATGTTATTTTATCACTTATAATCAATCAATTTCTTCACAAACCTCACTTGACTTGAATGGTTTAGCCCTTTCACCTTAGGGCATATGATTATTCTTTGGAAGATGCCATGTATGGTTGTAGGCTGATTTTTTAGTGACCATGACTGAATACTTCCATGGGGTAATTATTCATGGTATTTAACTCACTCCATAATAATTTATTTTTATGAACCTCCATTAAACAAGAAGCTTCACCATTCACTGTGTTCCTATTCTTCCTCATGCTTGGAAACATGACTGTATTCATGTGGTTATAGGTCCTTATTTATAAGGTATATGGCTATATTTTATATTTGGAACAAATTCCTCATCCTCTATGTGAGATTATTTCATCATGTTTCACTTGATAACCTATCTTTAACATGAACCTAAACATTATACCTCATTTAGAGAGCATTATACTATCAACTTGCATGAACTAGCCTATGAAAAATATTGTATCCTTAAGTGGTTGTAGATGATCATTTCCTTAGGCTTATGTCATAAAAAGAGTATGGTTATTCCTTGAAGTCTCATCTTAGACCTATTATATTAATTTTCTTGAAAACCATGTCTTCTTTCACACCATACCACCATGACATCATTATGAAGACATGTTTCTCCTTTAGTATGCTTGATTGTACCCTATTAATTGTAGGTGTGTGTACAGATAGAAATATGGATTGATGATGCTTTGGGAGTATTGAAAATACACAAGGTGTTTATGATTTTATATCTATCATAATGATCCATTTAAACTCAACATCCTCTTTTGAAATGTTTTATGCCATTTAGGTCTTCTCAATAACTAGTCCACCTTATGACTATAGCACTACCCTTAAGTGTGGTTATAGGTCCATTTGTGTCTTTTTAACCCTATTTTAACCTCATATATCCTTCTTTATCTCTATATGGAGGTTAATTAACTCATTATTTATTATGTATTTAATTGTTTCATAGAGGCACCAAGAACTTAGTGACCTACAAATTTCCCTTGACAATGCTTATTATAGGTGTGTTTTCTCCTTAAATCCTCTATTTGTACATGGCACTTAGAATTCACTTATGGAAATCTTCTTCATACTCATGTAATTTTAATCTCTCACCTTGGTCAAGATTATTATTTTTTATTTCACCTCATATACCACACACTCATGTCATGATGAGTTTCACAAAGATCATGCTCTTCCACAATTGTAGGATGACTCTACATATACTCCATTATATAGACAAAATTTAGAAATTATCCTTAAGGAAGGATCAAAAAATGAAATTATAATTATATCTCTCCTATTCATGATTTATGTGACCATTTATACTTGAAATTTTAATAATACATCTCCTCAATATGCTTGGCTTTTTTACTTCATGAAAAATCTCATGATTGTAGGTCACCTAATTGTAGGTCTCTTTTCTTTGGTTATATCTAGTCATGACAAGATGTTTATAAATTCTTTGAGTAACCAATATTCCCTTCACCTACTCTTGCCTCCTTTTTATGATGGATGATAGGATGGAGATGAATGGATTTGGTGATGATATGAATAGAGAATGGAACACTTGAATGAAGGGTGAACAAAGTATGAACACAATGAGAAATGGATATGTATGATAGTGAGATGATGGAATGGACAAAATAGAGTGAAAAAAGCATGAAAGGACTTTATAGCCACCTTAAATCACCTTATTCAATCATGATCCTACTCTATATCTGATGTATCAATTTGGTATCCATTAGAGGAGGATAATAAGCTAAATTTGAAACTTAGGACTATGTTAAGTACCTTAAAATATTCTAAGAAACCTTAATATTTGCTAAAAGGGGATTTGAGATCATTTAAAACATCATGATATACTTTTATATTAACATTTTTGAATAATATCATGAGAAATTTTCATGAGTAACATTTTAAAATAATAAGGAGATCCTTACCAAGAATAAACTAAGAATCTTGAAACCCTTTCTCTCTCATAAACTGTACAATCTCCTTTAGAAGCATTTAGACTGTAGATTTGTATTTTATACCTATTACTGAGCCCCGTATGAACCTTAAATTTTTTTAAAATACCTTAATACTACTATTAAATGCTGAATAATGTTCCAAATAATCCTTACAAGCTTGAATTTTCTTGATATGATGCCCTAGTGAGGAGAAATTGTAGAAAACTAACTGCCTTCCAAGATGCAAGACTATTATTATATACCCTAGCTTAAAATGGATGATTCATGAGGGAGATATGACAAATTTTATAACCACTTACTCTAGTATGAATCTCTCTAATTCTACCTTATTTGGCAAAAATTGTAGACCTAAATCTTCTCTCTCCTGATCGTACCAATTATAAACCTGAAGGGCTCTCCTTCTGTTTAAACTAGGAAGATGAAGGATATGAACTCATTTTGGGATTTTTTTCCTCTTTTATCCATGAAAATATTTTTTAACATATGATATTCCTTGATGCTCCTATTCATATCCTCCATTGTATGATGTTCATATAATTCTATACGTTTCTTTATAAACATGCATGAAATGGCTCTTTGATTTTATTCCTAATTTAAGATTCCACTAATAAGATTATAATATTATATAATATACATAATTAAAAATTATTTTAGGACAAACATTTATACATTTTACACCTTTTAATGGCTAAAATTGGCATGTGGGAGCCCCAAAAAAGTTTTTTTCACACTTAAATTTGTTTTTTAGTGACCTTTTCTAAATATGAAACTTTATGAATAACATAAAGTCATATACATGAATGTTTTAAAAGATAATGTAGCTCATTTAATGTTCTTATAACTCCAATTTTTACATTTAAAGGATCAAATTTTTTAATTTTAGGCAAAAATGCATAGTTTTAGACCACCTAGAATAGGCTTGAAGATACTAGGAAAAGTTTCAGATTATAAGGGTTGGTATTTGCCTTGACAGGACAAATTACCAATAGTACCTTAAATTATTAAGTGATTTATGTGGGATGATAAACATAAATTTCCAAAAATGGATACAATTTTCAAGATGTATGGAATAAATTGTTATATCACCATTCTATAAGTGGCAACCAATAAATCCATTATTCTTGTTTATCTGATGTAAAATAATGGAGATACCCTTCTAGGAATTTTTTGATAATATATGTTTTCCAATTATATTTAATATGACATGATGAGATATGATCCACTTGAGTACCTAAATATGTGAATAAATTAGTCTAAAAATTACTAGTAAAGATGGGATCATAAGCATTTACAATGATCTTAGTTATACTATGAAGCTTATGAACTGTATTAAGAAAATTAAAATATATTATACTAGCTATAAATTACTACAATAAGAAATAAAAATGATCATGTTTTTTCACCCTATACATAATTACGATGATGATATTTTTACCTTCAAACATTAGAAATTCATAAATAAATTAATGGAAGCCTCCTCCCACCTCTAGCTAGTTATGGGTAAATGTTATAGAATGCCTAGTGTCTATATTATTTCACATTTTTTATCTTGAAACACCATGAATTCTAAAAAAAATTATTTATATACCCTTTGATTCATTCCTAAAATAAATCATGTTTGATTCTATGATAGGTTTTAAAAAATCCCAAGTGCCCCTCTATTGGAGATGCACAAAGCTATTGTAGGATCTTGTGTTGAGGATAGACTTATTACATAGTTATAGTCTATATTTATAACATAATTAATTCCCTTTCCACTCAAATTTATTAGAAACATCATAACCATGCTGAAAATTCTAAATCAAAATTTGTGTATCCCTATCATTCACCCATTCAAATCTTCTTTCTTCTTATATACACATAACATTTTTAAAATTTTATCTGATGATTCTCTCTTGTATAAACCTATCAAGTTTAAATATCTCTAAGTAGATTCCTTAATATTTTCACTATGAAAGGATGGGTAGACCATTGATGCTTTACAATATTTTTTGTTAATTTTATCATACCTAATCTAACTCTAAATCTTGCCTATTCAATTCCCTAGAAAATTATCGTCTAAATAGTTCCTAACTAAGAAAAAACATGTTTTCCCTATTAGTTCATCCTTGGTCAACCCAATTTATAAAATCATGGCCCATGTTATGTAGCTAGGTTGGCCTAGGTCAACTTAGTTCAAAGTTGAATATTAATTTTTAAAACATTGGGCCTTACTGGGACAACCTTTTTGGATGAAATTATGGAAGGGTTAGGACCTATAAATTGCTATAAATACAACCTTCACTTCAATCCAATAGAGAGAAACATTAATTTTCATATTATTATATCTGATAATTCTACTACATCTACATTTGAAGGAGCTACTGGTTAGGGTTTTCCTTAGAAGAAAGATAACTTATCTTGTGAAAATTATTCTCCTATAGGATTTGAAACCCTCTCTTTTAGTGTTGTGTGATAAAGCCCCCTTTAGTCAGGTTTAGTGGATCCAATTTGGTCTTGTTTCTAGTATATAAAGTATCATAATAGATGTCAGTTGATTACCTTATATGAGCTTAGATTCAATAAGTAGGATAAGTTGTATATCTATCTTAATTTTTTTGATACACTATGGTGAACTCATAGTGAATCTCACCCTTGCATTGTAATTTTTTCATCTATAGGTAGTTAGTTCAATACAAGTCAACCCAATTTTATTTATTGATTCTTGACTTTCATCTATGGGTAACTAAGTCAAAGCAGATTGACCTAATTATATTATCTACTTTTTTATTTGCATCTATAGACAACTAGGTCAATGTATCCTGATCTAGTTTCTTTTTTATAACTTTTAATTTTTAGTTTTATCCAACTAGGTTGATGTAAGTAGACCTAGTCTTATTTCATTTTTTTATTTTTTAACTTTATACAAACTAATTTAACCATGGTTGACCCTATTTAATATCTATGTTTTTTAGGTTTTTTCCTTTATAGGAATAAATATATCTTAGATGACATAGTTTATTCATTTAGATCCACAACACTCATAGTTATCCAACTAAGTCAATCGTGGTTGACCCACTCATATTTCTTAGCTTATTTCTAACCAACTAGATCAGCCTAGCCTAACCTAATTTACATTATTTATTTTTTTATTATATCAATAAAATATTTTTTAAACAATTTTTATAATTATGTTATCTATTTAAACAACTCACTATTTCATTTTTCACTCTTGTTTTCTAGTTTTTTCACTTCTATCAAAATTACACTACACAATCAACTAATTTAACCTTGGCTAACTTAGTTTTACATTTTAGATTATTTATAATAAACTAAGTAGATTATGTCTGACCTAGTTTTTTCAACCTATTTTCACAACAAATTGTGTTGACTAGTGTCGACCTTATTCTGTTGTTTATGTTCAACTAGATCAACCCTAGCTGACCTAGTGCTATGTGTTTATATTTTTTCATAAGCAAGGAAATTCACTTTATTTTTTCATAATAATTAATATTTAATTTGTTTTGAAAATAATTGGATACTTTTTTATTTGCATTCATAAATTGAAAAATTGGTTTTCAATACTTGATTTTCACCTTTATTTTTCAATTTATCTTGATTTCCCTAGAAACTATGCTCATAGCTTTAAAATTGCTTAGCTAATATCATGAAGGGATATACAATACTCTTTTTATGGTCCTAGTCTATATTTTATAGATATCATGTCATGATAGGATTTATTTTATACTCATATCCATATTACAAAGCTAAACAAAAACACTAGTTTTATGTACCTCATAATATTTAGGAAATGCTAAAGATTCCCCTTTTATTGAACCTTAAGAAGTTATCCATTCATCTGATTATGTAGTGCACTGGTTAGTAGTTAGCACTAGTAAGTTACTCTCTTCTTAACCTTAAAATTTGGTTTAGTGGGCTATGGGAATGGTACTTCATCCATAGTCAATGCTCTCAAATATCAAGCTGACACTATCCAATAGAAAAGTAAGTATATTTGAGAGGCTACAAATTAGTCAAATCCTTTTATTAAATCTACTCAATCTTAATTTTGGATAAAGAGTTAGTAATAGTAGTTATAAACTTTTAATTTTTCTTGTTGATGGATATTCTATTTTATATTTTAAACTATATCAACTAACATTGATACACTTTTATGTTATGTTTCAACTAGATTGGTTGGCATCAACCTATTTGACTACGTGTGAATAAAATAAGTTGAACAAGATCAATTTAATATTTATATTCTATCTTATTTACCTCTATTTCCCAAACTACATCATAAAATTTATTATAAAAAAAATTATAGATCCAACTAAGTCGACCACATCGACCTAGTCTTATACTTTTTTACCTATTTGTTTAACTAGTTCAACCATGGACAACCTAGTAGATTTATAAATTAGTGTTATTACTTCCTCAATTCAACTAGATTGACCATGGTTGACCTAGTATAATTCTATATTTTTTTATACCTTCTTATGTAGCTACATCGACACTAGTTAACCTAGTACATTTGAATTTTCATGTGTTATAAACTATGTCAACCATGGTTAACCTAGTTTAGTAGGTGAATGATAATATTCACTTGTTGTTTCCTTTCCCATACTAATTGACATCATGAAATCATGTATTAGAATATTTTTTGTTATTCATAACACATTCATATCCTACATGGTTTATTATTTTCTTCCCACCTTGTCTACCATGGAATACAATTCTTCCTAGTGAAAATTTTCACAAAAAAATCTAAATCTTCTCAATATCGATCTACACCATAAAGTATAGTAGATCCATAAAATACTTAAGGATAGATCCAAAATCATGAAAAATATACACCTTATCACTTTTACACCTTCTAAACCTAGAATTTATAAACTCAAAAAAATAAATCTACATCAACACTTGGAACCTCAAATTATGGTCCACCTATTATAACCAATATTCACAATCCTCTTATTACACCCATTATTTCACTAGATTTTATATCATTGTATTTTTATTTTATGTAAACAAGTAAAACTAAATAAAGGGGGAAAGTATAGGTGAACTTGGATGTGGTTTTGTGCTCTGTTGATCTAGATGTTCTGAGTACTCATCTTTGGTTAGGTAGGAATGAACTAAAAATCAATAATACTTAAATAAATTTGAATTAGTATGGTTGGTAAGTGTGTTCCTAGAAAATGCTAACTTTTAGAAGTATGAAACTTTCTTGGATGGTTGTCAACCTACTTGTTTAAAAAAATTAAGTCTAAAATATGATAATAAGAAATGATTAAGTAAATAAATAATAAATTAATTTAAGATAATCATAAAATACTTGAATATAACCTGATTCCTTTTGAAACAACTAAGTTAATTTGTATAAAATAAATACTAAGGCGATAATGGTCAAGTCTAGTTATTGAATTTTGGTACTATATTGTGAGAGGGATTGATTAATAGGGGTTTTGATGGGATTAAATGGGTATTTTTAGCTTGTTATTATTAATAATAAAAATTTACATAGAGATTGATCCTGGTCTTCTATGGATCGATACCGGTTATGCAAAACTAACATCAATCAATATGTAAAAACATAATTTTTAACTTTAGTGGAATGGTTAGATTGTAGAGAGTTCCAAATATTTTTTGGATTGGTTAAATGTTGGGGTAGGATCATAAGGTTTGTAATGGAGCTTATAAATATCTAGACAAAGGTTATAGTCTCTAAAATATTATGGAAGGTTGATGGGTGTTTGATGGCCAAGGAGTACTGAAGTGAAAAAATTCAACATAGATAGTTGGGGCTATAGGGAAGGTATGAGGACACTAAAAGAAACCAATTCTAAGATAATAAACTCTAAAATTAATTTAATAATAAAATTTACTTATTTAATGTAGTAGTGTTGGCTTAAAATTTGATGGTAGGCTAAGATAACATGGATGGAGACCTAGAAGAATCTAGGTAGTGTAACAGTACTAAAACCTTCAATTTGTCAATGGTGAACCTCCTTTATGATTTTAGAAAAGTATATAGTTCTTTAGTTTATCTCTTTGGTTCATGCAAAAGTTCACAAGAAAATTATTACTTGCTCTCATACTCAGCTTGTTCAACCTCTTCAACAAAGGTCATGGGCATGGTTAAGTAATCAATGTTAGTCATAGTCAACTAGAATCAATCAAGGGATGACTCATGTCGATTATGGTATAATAGGTTAAACTTACTAAAAATAGTTCTTTTCACTTAATTTTGGTAGTTAGGACCATTAGAAATGGTCCAAGTTAGTTTAAGAGAGTATGGTCACATAGGTAGAAATAGTATAGGGAGGTTAGGGAGTAAATTTTAGGGTAAAAAATTATTTTAGGTGGTTAGGACTTAAATGTTATGGAAATAAATAGTCTTAGGGTAAGGTAGAAGTGACTTAGCATGGGACTTGGTCTCAAGGTGAGGTGTAAATAGGAGTTTATTAGCTTAATTAAATAACTAGTTAGTTAAATATGGGTAGGGGTAAATGGTTCTTTAAGGAGGTTAGGAGGTGTTTTAACCAAAGGAGGTGTTTCTCTTAGTTTTTGATCATTTCTTAATTTTGAAAGAAGATAAGAAACTAGTAATAAGGGTGTAGTATAAATACCTAGTTTTTTAATGCACATTTGATCCAGATGAAGATGGAAAATTCCTCTTTGGTTTGGAAGGAATAACCTGTAGATAAAAAAGAACTAACAAATGGGTTTTTAGCAAGATAGTTAGGTGGAATTCCTAGCATGAACTAGATCTAAGAAGTGTGAGCTTACTAAGAGGCTATCAATCCACTCTTAATAACAATTCATTTGAAAGAGATAAAAGTAAGGTATTTGCATAAATAAAATTAAATACAATATAAGAATAAATTATAATTCTTGTTAAATAAAATGATTAAATATAGTAAAAGTGGGTAAACTAGGTGAAGTTAGGTTTAGAAAATTAGAAAAGGATCTATAAATAGGTAGGAATATAGAAATTCAGATCTAGTTGGGGTTAAGGGGATAAAAATAACTTGATTTTATTTTCTACCATAGTGACCGTTGATGGTTGGGTGAACCATCGGTGGTTTAACTAATCATTGATATTTGGGTACCCATCAACAGTTGGGGGTGACCATCAGTAGTTGTGTTAACCATCAGTGGTTGCCTATGGGTTTTGAAGGTTTCTTAAAAGAGAAGTTATAGAATAGGTGAATGGTCTGATAATGGTTTTGTTAAGGATCTAGAAATTGGGAAACAAGGTACATATAGGTTTGATCAGGTTAGGGGGATTAGAAATCCAATGAAATAAATAACAAGTATAATATACCTATATATTGATAGATGGCTAATGGTTAAAGGTTAGGGAATTTTTATAGAGTAACAGTACTTTGACCTCAAAAAAAAATTCAACAAAGGTTTAGGTCTCTATTGTTATTATTAAGTTATTGAAGAAAGACTAGATTCTTGAAATATTGAATATCTATATGGAAGAATGCTCCTTTTAATGATCATGGATCTTTTTCACCTCTTACTCCCCTCTTTTTATTTGAAAAAAAGAGATGGAGGATAGAAGGTTCCCTAGTAGGTTGGCATGCTGATTTTGATGTTTGGGAGTTTGTTAGCACCGCATAAGGTGAACATATGTAACTATGTGTTGTTATCTCACACATAGATGGAGATGTGTTAGAAGGGTGAAGACCTAACTTTCAATGATTAGGATAACCATTAACAATTAGATTAACCATTAGAGATCTAGTGTAAAAATGAAAACTGGTTAAGATGGGTTGAAAGAGGTGGGTCAATATTCAATTTAGTAAGTTAGTGAGTTTAATTAGCTAAGTAGCTAACTAGACTTAGGGTCTAAAGGGTTTGTTAGTGGATCAATAAGGGTTAGGTGGTCCCTAAAGAGTCTCAAGGCATTTTGACACCTAGTATGATTTTTTAGTGTCTAAATTTTTCCCTTTTTTATTATACAAATTTGAATTAACAAGCTACAAAAAAAATAGATTGTTGAGTCAAAGGTCTATTTGCCCTGAGTATGGGAGGAGGTGTTCCCCCTCAAACTAAGAGTTTATAAGGTGAAACCAAAATCAAGTCAGGGTTTGATAAGGGTGTAGGGTGAGCCATGAGGTTGGTGATAAAAAGGGGTGGTTAGGCATTTGAAATGAAAACATGCACACAAAATGAGACTAAGTGTGATAGCCAAGAGAACACATAGACTAAGGTTACCAATGGTGGTAAAAATAAGGTCAACTCTAGAAGTACAAGTGATAAGGTAACCAATCCATAATGTTGGTCATAGTTGATCAAGTGACTCTATAACTCTCCTACATAGGGTTGATGTTTTCATAGGTATCCAAGGTATTAAGTGTTCCCTTAAAAAATGTAAATGGTCTAGTTGTATACGAGGTGGCATAAATTCAAATATTTAACATGGTAAGGTTGGTTGATATAGTCAAAAAGATCAATGCAAGGTTCATCACAAAATATGTGATTATTCAGGTTAAAAATGGACAACTTTGAGGTAGACGTGGTCTAATGGTTAGTTGGAGAAGGTTAATCTCTAAAATTTCAAGTTTTGCTTTATAGGAGATTAGGTGATCTCTAAAAATTTTCAATTAGGTATAGGTGCCTAAATTTTTTAAAGTGATACCTTGACCTTCGATAGTCAGGGTTTCTAAGGTCAACTATCAATGATCACCCTAACCATCAATGATCAAGGGGAAATCCTAATAGGCTGAGATAAAAAGTGAAAAAAAAAATGTTCACTTTTGATAATTTGACCTCTATAATTCTATGTATTCTGACAATTTAACACTTTTGCATTTTATTGTAAGAGTTGATAGAGTGTTTTTGAGGCAATTAATTACTAATAAATCTACTATTGATTAGTGTGAGCCATGTTTACTGAAGGTAATTTAGATTAGAATATATTCATTATGTGTTTGTCGATGGAGTATTGTTTAAGGACTTTTCAAGTGTATTATTGAGGTATATAGAATTAGATCAGATTGATAAAATACTATTTGAGTTTCATGATGGACCAGCTACTGGTCACTTTTCTCTAAAAACCATAGCTATTAAGATTATGGATGGATAATTTTGGCCTAATAAGGTGATTATAACTCATACTGAGATGCAAGAAGGGTGAGGATGTGATCGAGTATCTAGACATGGGATCTCTATCCTTGACAATAGTTAAAAAATGAGGTAGGTGATATTTTAAATTATTAGTTTAGTTGATTTTATTATTTTGGAGTTGAATTTGGGTAATTTGTGATTATTTTGGTAGGGTTTGACCTAGATGTAGGCTTTGGGTGAAATTGGAAAATGTAGCAAATGAATTTTAAATTTGAAAGAAGATTTGGGTTAGGGGTGGGTTATAGGATAGATTTAAGTAGTTTAGTTTAAATTGTGATGTTTGATTGTGTTTTGAGGAAGGTAGGTCAAGGGTTTTGTTTTCATTATTTTGGTTGCACTTGATGACCATAATGATGATGGAAGTGTCTTATTTCACATTGCTAGATTCAAGAAGTGGATGATTTCCCTATCTACTATTAGGTGTGCTAGTAGATATGTTTCTAGGGAGGATGGCATTCAAGTGGGAACTAGTTTGTTAGTTTAGATATATAGGGAGATCTAGGAATTTTGAGATCATAGATGATATGGGATCAATATTAAGTTCATGATCCATTATTGGGCATACAAGAAAATTTAGGTTCTAAGACCATTGGGGAAAGCAAACTACAAAGTGGGTTTCTTATGTTAGAGGGGAGATTATGCTTTGATAGGGGCTAGAGGAGGTGCTAGAGACATTGACTAATTTAGAGATGCATTGGAAGGTGTGGTTATGGGTGATGTGGTTTGGAGGCCATATGTGGAATTTCTGAGGTGGGCTCAGTATAGATATGACACATTATCTTTGTAAAGATGGAGGTGGATTTATGGGAGGAGATAAGGTGAGATTGAGCTCATCCATTTTGATAGATCGAGGAGGTAATATGGCCTAGTGCAGGGGATCTCAGGTCTTTTTCCAAGGTATAAGAGGAAGGATGTAGAGTTTTTGTTACCCAAGCCACAACCAAAGGAGGTGGTGTTGGATCATGAGGAGATACCTCCTAGAGTAGGGATAGATGATTTTGGTGTTGTTCAAGGCTATACAACATGGTACCAAGACATTTATGTAATAACCAATTTTAGATGGGATGATGGGGGTTGACAAGCCATAAATAGGGATCTAGCTAGAGCACAAGTATAGGGTGGTGGTCTAGAAGGATAGGTAGGAGTAGCACTAGTAGCTACATAGGCTCAGATGATAGGGTTATAAGGATAGGTGGCCACATTATAAGGATAGATTGTCACTTTATAGGGTCAGGTTGCCACTATTATAGTAGAGAAAGATTAGGTGAGGACCTCACTTGGTTTGGTGACATAGGATAGGGGTACCCTAAGGTAGAGAGTAGGAGTAGTTAAAACACTAGTATGACCACTAGATATTATTCTTATGGTGTAGTACATGGCCATGTTAGAGTATTTGAGATATTATAAGGCCATAGTGCTAGAATAGTGACCACTAGAGCCTTGATGAGGCAAGTATAGAGCTAGTTTAGCATGTAGGGTAACTGTGGTGACTCCGAGTTAGTGGGCCATGTCAATGACTAGATAGGTTGGCATCCTAAGAGGACCAGTACCAAATGAAGGTGCCCCAAGGGCATGATATGTGATATGTTATATAGGTATAGATGTACATGATTTTGATACTGACCTACATGTTGATGATGTAAGATGTACATGAGAGAGATATTATACATTATTACATGTATTATTTATTTGATGACAAGATGTATGTGATGTTTATGATGCTCATGATATATATGATGTATATTCATGGTTCATGGTTTACATGTTTTGATGTTTGGATGTTTTATGATTGTGAGATGTAGACTCTTTAGCTTAGGCATGTGATGGTTATGGATGATGTTTGTTCTTGTTTATGGATATGATGTTTATAATTATGATGGTTTGATCATGGTTATTCTAATGTGGTTTATGATATGATGTTACATGATGAATTGTTGTGATGTTATGGTAAATGGATAAGATGATACTATAGATAGATAGATGATGTATGATGTGGTTCATGATGTTTTAATCATAGATAGATATATGATGTGGTTCATGGTGTTTTGATCATTATTGATGTTTGTTGTTTATGATCATGGAGATGTGATGTGATGTAATGAAAACACATAAAGTGAGTGAGGCAACAAACTAAATGTAGTAAAAATAAATGAGAAGCATGAGACATATGTCTACATGAACTAATGATAAGAGGGTAAGGAAAAATCATGATGCCTTTTCATTGGTAAGGACCTAACAAAACAAAAGTTAGATTAGCTTAAGGAGCCTAAGCCTTTTGAATTCTTTGCATTAGCATGATTTTGTAGATAAAAATGTGTCTTTACCACATTATGTCAAGTAAGCTCATAATCCATTGATTTATATATGGTATAAAGGGGAGGTAGGTGGTAGGTGAAAGGTAGATGGCTTGATAGGTAATTTAACCTTATGTGGGTTAGTTTTCCCTTTTTATAGGTGACTTATGAACCAATTTAGACAAGCCTATATCTTAATGCAAGGTGTAGATTGATCGATGTGAGAAGTATACTAATATTATATAGGAAAGATGATTGTAGTTTTCTTGGGATATCTTATTATGATTTTTATATAGGGTCCTTTGTTGCTTTTGTTTTTGATAAGTTTGTGAAGCTAATCAATGTGGGAAGATTAAAATGATTGATTTTGACCCATTTAACTTAGCCTTTCTTCAAAGGAGTGGTCTAAGTTTGGGTGTGTTTATTTGGTAGCTATCTTTTGAGGGAGTATTCTATCTTTTAAGAAATTTTAGTTTTTTGGGCAATTGTCCTTTAAGGGAGAAGTCTATATTTTAATCAATTTTAGTTTTTTGGGTAGTTATCCTTCAAAGGAGTAGTATTCTATGCTAGAGACATGTGACCCAAGTAGTATTTCAGTATCCCAAATTGTTTTAATATTATTTTTATGCATGGATGAGTATAATTAAGCTTAAGGTTTTAAATTTATGAGGGTAAAAATTTTAGAAGGTAAAAGGGGTGGTTTTGAGAGACAAATGTTCATGGGACTCTATCTTGTTGGAGATGAAAAATATCCATGAGAACCACGCCATGGGTAGAGCCATGGTATCCATATTTAGGATTAGGCTATGACTATGATAGTTAATCACATGGTTCTATGTTGTAATCTATTTTCCTCAAAGTGAGGGATAGGTTAGTGAAGGTGTAATGGTGAAAATATCTTAAATCAAAGGATGGGCTTAAGGTAAACAAAAAAGTGAGATTGATCCTTCTTTATAAAAAAAATTGATGTAGATGTGAAGCATTAAGAGGTTTAAGTTATAGTTTGCCTTTGAGAGAGTATAAAGGGTAAGCTCATAATCCATACTTATGGGTTATGATATAGGGTCCAAGCTAATTGAAATCAAACTTGCCTCTTTTGCTTTTCTCCATATTAGTTACATGTTGGTTTTCCTTTAGGATGAGGTCTTCAATTTTGAATTCTTATTATTTTAGGTATTTATAATAGGCATGCTTGATTTGTTCTTGTAGAAATGAAGATGGTTAAGCACTATGAGGTAATGTTCATCAAGTAGTTTAAGTCATGCTAGATGTTATTGATGGTATTCACTCTCAGAAATGAACTCTTGTAAAGAAATGTGAGGAGAGGAAATCCAAACTTTGAGAGGCAAGTCTGACTCTACTTTGAAGACTAGAGAGAAAGGGGCATCAAATGTAGAGTTTTAAATGCTAGTTTGATAGGCCCATAAAGTGAAAGGGATGTGCAAGTTCTAATCCTAACCTAAAGCACTTACTACTTTGGTTAACATTTTATTAAGGGTTTTGTTAGAGCATCTTACCTATCCATTTGCTTGTAGATGCTAAGGTGAGGAAAATATTAACTTAATTCCAAATGCATTGAAAATGCCTTGGACTTACTTATTCTTGAAATATTTTCCATTATCAGTGATGATCTTATGGGAAAAACCAAAGTGATAGATGATATGGTGATTGATGAAGTCAACTATCTTGTTGGATTTGGTCAAGATGAGAGGAATAGCTTCCACCCACTTGGTGAAATACTCAGTGGTGTTAATGATGGATTGGTGTCATTATGGAGAATGAGGGTTGATTTCCCCAATGAGATTGAGTCCCCATTATGAGAAGGGATAATAGTCTTTGGATACTTGTAGGCCATATGTAGGCACATGATGTAAATTGGCATGTTGTTAACATTTAACACACTTCTTTACATAATCACAATGGTCCCAATTGAGGGTGGTCTAATAGTATCCAAGGCAAAGGATGTTTTTAGTGACAACTAAACCACAAAATTGCACCTCATAGATTCTATCATGTGTTTCCTTGATAGCATGGGAAGCTTCATGATGATGTAGACAATGGATAAGGAGGCCATAAAATCCATGCTTGTAAAGGATTCCCCATAGTATGTTATAATGAGATTTACTCTAAACAAAGTCTCTTTAGGAATTCTTAGAGATATTGGGAGGAATGATGTTGAGGTTAAGGTAGTTGAAGATTTGTTCATACCATATGTCAGATGGGGATGCTTCCACACTATAAATGGTAGGAAGGTCAGAATGGATATAAGAGGGTGTGATAAAATGGTGGATGGTAACAAAGAGTTTGGACTCAATAGATTGACATGGGATTTGGGAAGCAAGGGAAGCCATGGTATCCTTGAACTTATTGGTAGATCATGGAATAGACTAGATCAGGTAGTTATCAAATGATGATAAGAGTATATCTACTATTTTTTTATACTTTTTCAAGGCATCATTCTTACATTGGTGATATCCATTGACCTAGTTAACCACAAGTTCATAATCTACAATGACACTAATGGTCTTAATTCATAAGGCAAGAGTGGTTTAGAGACCCATGACTAGGGCTTCATAATAAATTTTAAAGGAAAGAAGAAGAGGCTCACCATTGAAGGGAATGAGAATAACTATAGCACCCCCAATAAATTGGCATTTGGATCCATCAAATAACATGGTCATTTGGTAAGTGGGGTCCTCCTGAGAGATTTGTGATAGACTCATCTAGAAATGTAATAAAAAGTGGTTGGTTGTTAGGTAAAGGAGCTTTAACCAATTGGTCAGTAATGACTTACCCTTTAATTGAATTATAATAGAGGAACTCAAGGTCAAAATTAGCTAGGAGTATGAGCCACTTAGCCATACACTAGTTTTGGTATGGTTTAGAGTGCATATACTTGAGTGGGTCAATGTTAGTGATGATGTAGATTTTTTGGTTGAGAAGGTAATGATGAAGTTTGGAAGCCATAAAGACTAAGGCAAGGCAAATTTTATTAGAATGGGTGTATCGAGTCTCATACTCTATAAGAATTTGACTTATGTAGTAGACAACTTGCTCTTTTTTTGTTCATCATGGTGAGTGAGAATTACCCCTAAGGAATAGTCGGTGGTGTAAATATAAAGGTAGAAGGGTTGATCCTCTTTAGGAGGGGTAAGAATAGGTGGAGAAAGAAGGTATTATTTGAGTGAATCAAAGGCTTATTGGTAGTACTTGTTCCACTTAACATATGTATCTTTCTTAATAAGATGGTGAAAGAGTTGACATCTATCAGATAATTGAGAGATAAAGTAATGGATAGATTGGATCTTCCCCTACAGGCTATGGAGTTTCTTAAAGTGGGTTAGAGGAGGCATCTCTAACATTTATATAACTTTGGTAGGGTCTAATTAAATTATTTGAAGACAGATGATATATCCATGAAGCTTTCTAGATAGGACCCTAAAAATACATTTACTAGGGTTGAGTCTTACATAAAAATGGATCAGGGAGTCAAAAATGATTGTGAGAACAACTAGGTGATCCTTGAGATATTCAAATTTCCAAAGGAGATCATATACATAGTCCTCTATTATTTTATAGATTAGATCATGAAATATGTAGGTCATCATATGCTAGTATGTTTCTCCAAATTCTTCAAACCAAATATGACCTTATAGCAAAAGGTTCCCCATGTGGTGATGAAATAATTTTTATCTTGATCTTTATGGGTAATCAAGATTTGATTATATCTCAAGAAATCATCCATGAGAGATAACAGCTCATGGTTATTTGTAAGATCAATAATTTAGTTGATGCTAGGTAAAGGGAAGTCATCCTTTGGGCAAGTGAGGTTAAGGTCATGAAAGTCGATATAGAGCCAAAGTCCTCCTATGGGCTTGGTAATAGGAATGATGTTACAAACCCATTAGGGATGGTCAATAAGCTGAATTAAGTTTATAGACAAGAGGCATTGAAGCTCTTTTTTGACTGTAAGGGTGATGTGAGGGTGCATCCTATGAAGATTTTTCCAAATAGACTTAGCATCAAGATGGGTGATAATTTTGTGAAGGGCTATAAAAGGGTTAATTTTGCTCATATCTTGATAAGACCAAGTAAATGCTATTTTTTGGTCATGAAGGAAAGAAGGGTAATATTTTTAATCCATAAAATATAAGGATTGACCAATCTTAATAATGTGAGGGTTATCCTAAGTAACCAAGTTGACATCAATGGTAGATTCATTTAAAATTGTTTAGTTCTCAAGAGGAAGGTATTTATGGATAAAATAATCCCTTCTACCAAGATAGGTGATAATGGAATCAGCATCTAGATGTTGGATGGTGTTATGAAAGGAGAATCATTATCTATCATTTCTAGATGGATGAGAGGAAGGTTTTTAGTTTGGCCATCCTTTTGATAAGTCAAGGATCCCAAACTAATGGTATTGATATAAAAATAGGAGGAATGATGTCAAAATAATTTTGAAGGAGATGGGTTTGGTGAGGATGGGGTGGTTTCCTAAATGGTGGCAATGGGTTTTGGTGAATTAGATGATTATTCTAGTGGTATGAACCCAAAGCCAAATAGCTCATGAGGTTTTTGAGTTTTAATGGTAGGCAACTCATGAGGTCCATTTTCATAAATTTTGAGGCCTAATCCTCTCTAGGCACACTTGTGAAGGTATAATTTCATGAATGTTGGCTTGTCAAGATAAGATAAGTCAGAGGTGAATGGTCTGATGGTAGAGTTATCGATGGAAACAAAAAGTTGATGATCAAGTCCCTCATAAATTAAGTTGGGGTGATGAGAGGCCTGAAGGGATGATGGTTCTAATGTTGGGACCATAAATAGGATTATGAGTAAGGTTCACATACTCTTGAGGAGTAGGGAAAGCATCCAAGGCTAGAATATGTCACTCCACAAGTGAGAGACATTAGAATGTGGGTTCTAAGGGGCCCTTTATGCAGATCTGAGAAGAAGGGATAGATGAGATAGTTAAAGCTTCATATATAATAGGGGTGGAGATGTTATTGGTTTTGGTTAGTGAGGTAGATAATGGAGGAATAATATTTTCATTTGGTTGATATGTCATGTTGCATGAGGTAAAATGACTAGGGTCATTTCTTATGGTAACAACTTAACATTTGTTTCAAATTTGACACATTAGTGTAAGGTAGATGGGACACAACTCATGACATAGATCTAAGGGAATCCAAATAAGATGTTGTATTAGAACTCACCCTCTATAATGTAAAAGATTTATAGAATTGTGTGAGGTCCTAAGTATATGTGGAGGATAACTATCCCCAAGGTAGTGGTCATAGTGTTATTAAAGAAGTGAAGAACTAATATAGTTTCTAACATGATATTCTTAGGTAATTAAATTTGGTCATAAGAATGGGAGGAGATAATTCTGATTCTAGGTCTTCCATCAATCATCATCTTTTGATGTAGTTTTTATTGATGTATGCAATGATGAAGAGGGGAGGATTGGGATATTTAGAATGGATAGAAGGTATGTTTGAATCCTAAAAGGTGATGAAGGTATAAAGTTGAAGGGCTCTGACAAAGGATGAAATGAGTTTAGTATCTTCTAGTTGAACCTATATTGATTGTAGGGACTCTATGAATGCTTAGTGATGATGGGGTGAGGTGTTGATTATTTCATAAAGGCTCATCTTGACTGGTGTCTAGTGAAGTTATTTTAAAACCACTCACTAGATGGATTCATATGGGTTAAAAAGAGAGGCACCCAAAATTTATATTTTGGTTTTTAGATAAGGTGAAGGTAAATGTGAGGGTGATTTGTTTTGGTTATAAGGTTGATGGGTAGAAGGGTATGTCCATGGTATGGATACTTTTGCTTTTCCCCTATCCTTTTATTCCGCCTGAGATCGAGTAACCATATAGATAGTGTGGATTAAGGGAGGTGTTGGGATAGATGGTTGATTTAGTTCCTCCTCACTTTCAAATGAGAGTGGAGGAGTAGATAAATATTGGATGGGATGATTTGGTGGTTGGGTTGGTAATGGGCTCAAGGGAGGTTTATTTGATAATAGATCATCCTCATCCCATAATATATGGACAAGTGTTTGGAGAGATTTTTAATTGTATGTATCATGTCTAAGATTCCTATGGTATGATAAAATTAAATTATCTTTGAACCATGATGGTTTAGGATGTGAAGGGTTTAAAGGTTTGATGGGTGGTAGGGTTAAGGAAGAGGATTGCAACAACATTTGTAGAATGGTGGAATAATATTCAATCAAAGGCATTGAATGTGTTGGGTTTTTAGTTTTAGGAGTGGGAGCCTTCTTAGGAGTAGGATTCACTACAAAAATTATAGGTGGAAAAAGGGTTTTGGTAAGGGGTATTGGTTGGGATTATTTGGTTGTGGTTAGTTTGGAGGTAGATGATTTGGAGGTGGAGGGTGAAGGTTTGGTGATAAGTGGGAAGGTAGAGGTGGATAGGTTAGTTAATAATTATGGAGAGTTTGATTTCTTGGTGGAGGTAGGTGTAGTTAAAGCAAAAGGAGAAGGTTTACTAGATGATGAATAGGTAATTTTAGTAGGGTTCACCTTCTTGGTAAAAGGATATACTCATAGCATGGTAAAAGGATGGGGTCCTAAGATAGAAGGTAAGTGTGAAGGAGGTGGTATAGGTCTAGTTCAACATGGGATTTTAGGTGGTTCCACCTTATTAATTGGTTTGGTTGGATTTTTCTTTGGTGGACTAAAAGGGGTTAAGTCTAAATTCAAAGATGGGTGAGCAAGGATAGGTGTAAGAAGTATTTCTAGATTCTTGATGGGTTTAGTTAGAGGCATAAGGTGATTTGACAATTTTAGATGGAGGTGGGTTGGATGGTTCTCCTATGGTTTCAGATAAAGAAGTGTTTGAGGATGGGGATGAAGTAATAATAGGTTTGATGGTTGATTTAATTGAGGTTGAAGGTTCAAGTTTGTCTTGGTAAGGGATCCCAAGATAATGCCAAAAGGTGGCTTTATCTAGTTTGGGTTAAGATGTGAAATATAGACTTTGGACTAATCTATAAAAAGGATTGTAAATAGGTTTAATCCCTTGGTCATTGGTTTCAAAAGTTAAGCCCATAGGTGGAGGTGTGGTAATGGTTTATTCACCTATGTTCTTGATGGAAGGTGCCAAGGTTTGGGAGGATTCTTCCTCCATGGAAGGATTAATGTGATCTCTTATTTTGGTGTGGTTCCTAAAGAGAGAATGGGCGGTTCAAGGATAGGTGAAGAAGGTGTGATGGCCTCAAGTGAAGTGACAAAGATGGTAGTTTCATTTATGTGGGTTTTCAAAGGAATGGAGGGTAATTCAACCACTTAAATAGGTGGAGTATTTGAATATGTGGTTAAATAAATGGTTTATTCCTTTGGTATTTATATCAAAAGATATGTGGATATATCTATGGTCCCCTATAACAAAACAGGGGTGGTTGCTTCTTCTGTTTAGATGTCCAAAGGTATAGTGGGTGAGTCCACCACTTCAATGAGTGGAATGGATGAATGGGTGGTTGAGTTAATGGTCTCCTAAATGATAGGTTAACTAATAATGACATTAACCATATGGACCTCATGATCATGACATGATTCTAGTTTATTATCATCATAGTTGGTGGAAGGGGCATAATTGGGAAAAGGTTTATAAAAGATGTCAAGGGACTAATTTAGGGGTGTATTGGGATTATAAAACACAAGTTATCCCATATCAATCATGTTTTTTGCATTAGTATTAAAGGTATTTCACCTACTAACATCATGTCCAATGACATGATGGAAAGCACAAAGATCATTATCATTGTACCATTTAGATGTAAGGAAAGAAGCATCAAATTATTGTGGAGGTTTTATTGGAGGAAGTTGTATAATGTTTGCTTTGAGTAATTTATCCAAAAATTAAGCATAAGAGTCCCCTATCTAAGTATATTATTTTGGGGCAACTTAGTTTTGGTTTCAGTTTGGCTGGTTGGAAGAGTTAGAGGAATTGGTCGGTTGGGTCAATTGACAGTTGGAGGTGGAGTGATTTTAAGGACAATAAAGTTGGTGGATGCCTTTATTTTGGTATTAGGATGGTTGAATTGATTATTGGTCTTGGTGGATTAAGGGTCATTATATTTAAATATATAATTTTTGTTCTATAGTTTTAGTTTCTCCTCATCAATGGCTCAGATTTCTAATTTTTGTGCCATGTTGAAAGCCTCATCAAAAGTCATAAAAGTTTGAACTTGAATACTAGGGGAAATATTTTTGGCACAAACCTAAGATAAGAGTTTAATATATTCAAGTTGGGGTAAGGAAAAATAAATTTTGTTGATAAGACCTTTCCATTTAGATATAAAATTGGCAATTGATTTGTCATCAAATTGCCTAATAGAGTAGAGGTCGATAATAGAGATCTTTTTAGATATATTTACTGAGAAATTATATAAAAATACTTGGGAAAGTTGAGAAAAGGAAAATATGGAGTAGTTTGTGATACAACTATATCATTCCAAGGTTGGTCTAGATAAAGACATGGGGAAGGTAGAAAGAAGAAGAGCATCATCATATGCAATCAAATAGTAAGAATGACAAAATACTCTAAAGTGTTTTTGGTGGTCCTCCTTACTTTGGAACTTGTAAAACTTAGGTATTTCCCATTAAGGAGAATAGGATTTGATAAGGATGGATGGATGGATGGATAGGTTCATTACAAATTTGATCATAAGAAAAAAGATTATGGGCCCTAGAGATAGATGATTCCAGGTTGGTCATTTTGTCCATTAACATTTTGACCTATTTTTTTTAGGTTGGGAAGGTCCATAATTCAATGGTAAATTTGGTTAAGGTTTTGTGGATTAAATATATGGATAAGAGGTATCAGGTTGAGATGATACCACATATTAGTATGTGGTCATTAAAGGTTAGGATGGTACCACATAAGGGTTGATGGACATAAAAGGTTAGGTATAAGGTGTTATGTATCCTTATGGATTAGGAACATATTGGTAATATGTCATGGGTATTTTTTGTGGGATTGATATGGGTTGATTTGGAGGTATGGATGGGTTAGTAGATGGTTGGGGTTGAATGATAACCATTGTGTTAATACGTGGAAAAGTAGGTGATATGGAAAGCACCAAATTTTGGAGTGGGCTAAAAATTGGTAGATTGGTAATAATAAGAGGAATGGTGGAAATAGGAGTAAAAGATAATCCCATGGTGGATGAGGTATCAGTAACAAGAGGTGAGGTTTCCCCTATGTTGGAGGTGTTGGTTAGTGTATTGGCTGTTTGGTTATTGGTTAGAATGTTGGATTGTGTTTGGGTGGTGGTAGTAGATGGGATATTTTCAGAAGAAGATCCTTGGGTGATCAAAGGTTGGGTAGAGGTAATACCAACTATAAGAGGGGGAGGTATACCATAATTTGGAACCATAGGAGGAACCAAATTAAAAGGGGTGTGGTGAGTTAAGGTGTTGAGATAATGTTGGAGGGCCATGAGGTTGTTATCAAGAAATGAAGAAAAATCCATATCGCACTCAATAATTATCTGAGGCATGGTAGGGGGAGGAGAAAGATGAGGATAACTCTCAAAATTGGAATTATAATCCATGGAATAAGAGGATGAGGAAGATGGTGGTTATTTTTTGGTTTGATTCCTCAACTATTGTCTAGTAAAGATCATGTGAGGAATATGAAAGAAATGATGAAATCTCATAACTCAAACACAAAGCAATCAAAAGGAAAAGTATATCAAGGAAATAAAAACATACACTAAAGTGCATTTAAAACTTAGGATTCTTTTTAGATCACTTTTGTATTATGCCTTAGAAAGTGTGAAGAAAAAAAATTGGTTTTTAGATTAGGTACTAAAGAGGAAATCTAAGGTTGATTTTAGGTTGTGTTTATGTGCTTAGAAAGAAGAATATATATTGAAGATTAATGCATGGCTTGATATTAAGGCCTACCCCCTCACTTCAAACACCATTGTGATAAGGGTGTCAGGTGCTTAGCCAATATATAATACATTTTAGAGTTTATACTCAACCCAAGAGCTGAGTTGGTTCTCCCCTTAGTAATGACTTCCAAGTAAGATTATCGAGAAAGGGTAAGGTTTACCGCTAGGTGATGAAATACTAGTTGGGACTTATCTAAAGTTTGTTTTGATGTGTTAATTGATTATGTGATTTGGTAAAGTGTGTGATAACAAGATTGAATATACAATTAATTACTCTGTTTTTATGTTACTGGATGAACTAAAACAAGAAAGCAATCAATGTATGCAAGGTTAATTTTAAGCCCAAAAATGAATTTCATATTTCATTAGTTGAGCAAAGAATAAAGGAAAAAAGTGGCACCTAGATGATCATAGGGTCCCACTGACTGTGCCAAAATGTTTCTCTTAATTTTTTCTCATTTCTTAATTTTGGAAGAAGATAAGAAACTAGTAATAAGGGTATGGTAGAAATACCTAGTTTGTTGATGCACGTGTGATCCAAACGAAGATGGAGAACTCCTCTTTGACTTAGTAATAACCTGTAGATAATAAATCACTAACAAAGGGGTTGTTAGAAAGATAGTTGGGTGGACTACCTAGTGTGAGCTAGATCTTAGAAGCGTGAGCTTGCTAAGAGTCTATCAATCCACTATTAATAAAAATTAAGTTGAAAGAGATAAAAGTAAGGTACTTGCATAAATAAAATGAAATTAAATACAAGAATAAATTAGAATGATTATTAAATAAAATGACTAAATATAGAAAAAATGGGTCAATACTCATGTTAAAGTGTATGGAGTCAGGTTCAAATAATTAGAAAAGGGTCTATCAATAGGTAGGAATAAAAAAAGTCAAATTTGGTTGGGGTTAAGGGGCTAAAAATAATTTTTTTTCTACCACAGTGACCAAAAATAGTTGGGTAACTATCAATAGTTGGGGGTGACCATCAACAATTATTCCAACAATTGGTGGTTTCTTATGGGTTCTAAAGGTTACTTAAAATAGAAGTTAAAAATTAGGTGAATGATATGATAATCATTCTGTTAAGGATCTAGAAATTAGGAAACAAGGTGTAGATAGGTCTGATCATGTTAGGGGGGTTAGAAATCCAATGAAATAAATAAAAATTAAAATATACCTATAGCTTACTATATGGTTGATGGTTGAAGGTTGGGGAAATTTTTCCAGAGTAACAATACTTTAGCCTCAAAATCAAATTCAACAGAGGTTTGGGTCTCTTTTCTTATTATTGAGTTTTTGAAGAAATATTGGATGTTGGAAAGATTGATTATGTGTATGTAAGAAGGCTCTTTGTGATTATCATGGATCTTTTTCACCTCCTACTACCCTCCTTTTATAGGAAAAGATAGATGGAGGATAAAAGGTTCCCTAATAGTTTGGTGTGATGATGTTGGTGTTTGGGATTTTGTTAGCACTACATAAGGTGAACATATTTAATTATGCCTCATTATCTCACACATATTTGGAGATGTGTTAGAAGGATGAGGCCTAACCATCGATATTCAAGCTAACTATCGATAGTTAGATTGACCATCGATAGTCAAGTGTCCAAATGAAAAGGGGTCAAGATGTGTTGAAAGAGGTGGGTTAATGTTCAAGTTAGTAAGTTAGTGAGTTTATTTATCTAAGTAGCTAACTAGACTCAGGGTCTGAAGGGTTATTTAGTGGATTGATAAGGGTTAGGTGGTCTCTAAAGAGTCTCAAGTCATTTTGACACCTAGTATGGTTTTTTAGTGTCTAAAAGAGGGACAAGGGGTCAAAAGGGGTGTGTTGCAACATATAGAACCATTGGTAAGGTTTTATAGTGTCTATATTTTGCCCCTTTTTATTGCACATTTTTTATCAACAAGAATCAAAATAAAAACTAATGGTTTGTGGAAATTTGGATAGCCAAAGTGTGGGAGGAGTTGTTCCCCCTCAAACTAGGAATCAATGAGGTGAAATGGAGTCAAATGCAAGTTTGACAAGTGGATAAGTTTGTGATAAAGTTAGTTAGTTGGTTTGGAATTTAAACATGAATGATCACAAATAATATGACTAATTACGATATCATAGATCACACATAAACTAGGCTGCCATAGTTAAAGTAGTTTGTAAACAGGGTTACACTAAAAGGACAAGTGACAGGGTAACCAAGCCATAGCTTAAAGATTAGTTGATATGGGGTACACTTATAAAATCAAGTCTCTTAGTAGAGGTGTAGGGGTTCTCAGGGATCCAAAAGTGGTATGTGATCCTAAGAAGACAAAATGGTTATAGGTGTTAGGACCACAAGGGATCATGATTTGATTCACCTAAAGGGTTGTGGACATAATTAGTGCACATTTGTCAAGTTAACAAGTATGGTGAGGTAGTTATGTAGTTAAAATTACCAAGACATGGGTGTTACAAAAATTCTGTATGGTATGTCAAAATGACCAAGTTTAAGGTGATTTGGTTGGTTGGTTAATGGAGAATAAGGTATTTTCCTATGTGTTTGAGGTTGTGTTGAAAAAATTGGTGGTTGGATATGAGGGGGATTAAAAATCCCTAATTATTTCAACTGATGTCATTAATCCTAATTTAGGTAGGACCAATGTTAGTTAGTGACCAAACCCTATAAAAGGGGACTGCTAACCAAAAATTTCAAGATATTTTCTATTTGTTTGTTATGGATTTGTTATAGGCTTGTGCATTAGAAAGTGACGTGAGAATATTATTTGGGAAAGGTGAGTGATGATGCAAATGCATGGACATGTGTGATTAGGTGAGCATAAGGATAGAGCATGGGTACCAACTAAGGACAAAGGTGAGCAAGTTTATTGGGTGGAGTGAGTTAGGTGAGTACCACATAGAGGAAGTAGTAATGCAAGGTACAAGAGGGTAGGTGTTGGGTAGATGTGGTGTGCTACTGAGGAGGTAGAGCTAGGATGAGGTAGGGTTATTTACTTTGTGTTTTTTGGTAATGTTATTATTTGTGTATAATTTTTTTGTTTTTGGTCATATATATAAGTTAGGGTAGTGGAAAGGGATCTGAAAAGGGTAGGGATATGGCTTAAGGTGTGAATTTTATGTTTTGAGTAGGTTTTGGCAAATATTTAGGGTTTTGATATTGGCCCTAATTTTAACAGTGACCAATGTTGGTCAATTTTGACCAACATCAATCAATAAAAGGTTGGTCTTGGTCAACCAATGACCAACATCAATCCATTTTTTAAGTTTATAGGGTCTAAAAGGGGAGTTTTTATAATTTGATAAAGTTTGATAATGGTGTATATGTTGTTATGGATGGTGTTTATGTGTTTATAAGGTATAATGGGTAAATTTTAATTGCTAGGTTTAGGATGGGTAAGGTTGGGGTGTAAAGGGTTGGGTAAGGTGAAAAATAGAATTTGATTTGGTTTTAGATTTTGTTTAAAGGTAAGTTTTGAAAACTAGGTTAATGAGGGATTAAAAAGGTGATTGTAGGCCAAATGATCTTGAGTGTAAGTTAGAATTGAGTCTAGTTCAAATGTTTTATTTGTAAGGCTAGGCTAGATGAGGGTTAGTACATATTGCTTGGTTTTTTAGGTATAGAGTGATTAGGTGAGTAGCTTAATGTTTGATGTTGTTTGTTGATGGTTTATGGTGAACGAAGTCTAAGATCTATCCTTGTAGGCTAGGATGTTGTCAACCATGTTAGATCAAGTTCTATCATTACTAGACGAGTTGTAAAGAGACATGATAGTTGAGGATTGGGCTCACATGATGGTTGTGGATTTAAGGGGTATGGGATACTATAGTTGTGTTCCTTGAGATGTAGTATGTTGGGGGCCCTTATTGAGAGATGGGATATAAATACAAACACCTTTTGGTTTCCCACAAGAGAACTCATGATTAACCTGGAGAATGTGCATAAGATCTTGATACTATCAATACAGTGACAAGACATTGAGTTGATCGATGGTGATCAATTGGAGGTATAGATGGATATTTTATATGATGAAGATGTGGTATAGTTTTGATACCACTATGGGTGCTTCTACTTTGAGGACCTATATTGTATGGATATAGAGGGTAGGATATTGATGACAATTTTAATGATATCCATCATGTTTTATGCTTTTCTAGATTTGAGTAGTAGAAGATATCCCTAGGGTCTAACTATTGTGTTAGTTTAGATATATGAGGAGATGATGATATATTCATGGGCACCAACCTTTTTTACATAGGTGTATTAGGATCTTTGAGGCTACTAGGTATACAAGATATATAGGATGAGTGTGTGTTTCTTATTTTACTACTAGGTATACAAGCACATCACTATCTTAGGGCTAGTTTGATTGTCCTAGGCTACATGACACCAAGCTTAGTTCTAAGTGGGTTTTATGTAGTGGAGGTTAGAAATGGATCTACCATAGGTAGATGGTGTTGTGTGAGATGTAACATGGTAAATATAGTGGTTGGATGTTTTGGTGGATGGAGAGGTCATTTAGAAACCATATGTGGGTTTTCTATCATAGAGGGGGCTACATATATAGACCTTTTCCATTCAAAGCTTCAGGTGGATTCATGGGAGGAGGTATCATGAGGTAAATTTGATACCTAATGACCATATTTGGTAATAGTTTGGTTTGGTTTAGGGGGATTTTGGAGTGTTCCTAAGATATAGACAAGAGGGCATGGAGGCACCTCTTCCTTTACCATAGCCTACAAAGGAGGAGCCACTTTTAGAGGAATTATCAAATCCTGTAACAATAAATGATGTTGGAGTTACACTAGAGTACATTATTTGGTGGCAAAGATGACACCCTATATCTACAAGTAGAGATGGAGGATATATTCTTGTTGTCAGAGGAGATGATAGATAAGGTGATGAGTAGGGTGATGTGAAGATGGAGGAGGCAACCCCTAATCTATATATGATGATTATAGAGAAGGATGTTGTGAGAGTAGCTTAAGCTACGTTATAAGTAGATTTTGACAATATGATATATCAAAGATATATCACATAGGGAAAATTGACCACTATTACATAATAATGGGATGGTGCATAGGCTCAACTAGCCATGATGATACAAGAGAGATATGGCCTATAAGTTCAGCTGACCACCATGACTTAGTAGAAAGATATCATGTAGGGGTAGTTGATTACTATTATATGAGAGAGAGATGGCCTCTAGGTGTAGTTGAATATTATTATGATTGAGAGAGATGCCCTAAAGAAGGTAGGAGGGGGACCTTCATATAATGGGCCATCTCTGTGAAAGACTATAGTTGTTATGAGACCACCTCAGACTATTTATTTGACTATGTACACATCTATAATTGAGGATCTAAGGTAATATGAGGGGCACATGATTAGGAGGCTTTTGAATGTGCCTCAATATATAGAGTACCTAGTAGATTAGGTTACATCAAGGAGCCTGGGTCGTTTTGTACTCAATGGTGGTAGAGGCCACATAGCATCCATAGGTATACATACAAGTCACAAAAATGGAAAGGGTCTAAGGGATAATAGTTTCCCATATCATAGATTATTAGTTATGATGTTGTATTCTTATTTTAATTCTATCCTACAATCCATTGCATTGTGATGTATATATCATTTTGAGATATTGACATAGAAACTTGTATGTATAGATTCATTGCATGGTTTATTTATGATGATTATTGATGATGATGGATTGTGGCAGTTTATTATTTATGATGTGATTGTGGTTATTTTTATGTGATGATACATGTTTATATTATGACAAGTTGGTATGTTGGTATGTTTTTTCATTCTTCCTTATAACAGGTATATGCATGATGTCTTATTTCATATTTTGATATCTATGATATAGTTGAATGTATCCATGTGATCTTCATATTTAGATGTATATGCGATTTGGATGACATGAATGGTTTAGATGAAAATTATTATCTAAATTTTATAAAAATGGCTAGTATGGTTTGATTTTATTTTTAGGTTGATAATTAGATGGTTTATTAGTATCTAATGTATAGATTGATTAGTAACTAAGTGAGATTGGAGTTTGGTTCATACACAACAAAATTTTTTCTGAGTTTTACGTGATGAAATGTTTGGAATTTATGGTTTTTTATGAGATGGTTGATGTATACTAATGTTGATTTAGTGTAATGATTATGATGTGATTTATTTGATAGTTTGAGTCAAGAGATTATAAAACACTTAAGTGAATTATAATAAATCATGTGGTTAAATGGTTAAATATAATTCTTTCATAATAAAAACACCTAAGTAATAGAATGTTCATAACAAAAAAACTAAATGATTTATGATGTGATTTTTCATTTGAAATGATTTAGAGGATTTTTGAGAGATGTAAATTTGACATATAGATTGATTTGGTTGAAATTATATATGCAAAAGTTAAAGGTGAATGAGGATATGATAATTTAAAAAAGTAAGACACATGCCTTAATGATTGTTTCAACAATTAGTCATGAAACTAGAATAAGGAGACTAAATTATCTTATTGGTGAAGACCATAACCCCAATAGGTATGATTATGTACATAATATCATTTCCTACTTATCATTAGTGTTATTTTATTTATTAATTAAGTTGATCACATTGTGTCAAGTAAGCTCAAAATCCCTTGATTAAGATGGTGAAAAATGGTGATATGTTATAGATAGGTGAATGGAAGGTAGTGTAACCTTATTATGGGGATGGATTTCCCCTTATATAGGTGACCTAAGAATAATTATAACAAAACCCATGTTCTATTTTGGTGTAGACTGATTAATGCAATAATTCTACTAATGTTGTGAGAAAGTTGATCAATGTGGGAAGATTTCTTTGGGATATATTTTTGTTTTTGATTTTTGACTTAGGGTCTTTTGATGCTTTTTTGATTGATAGGTTGGGGAAGCTAATCAATGTGAGAATATTATATGTGATTACTTTTTGACAAAATTTTGACATAGCCATCCTTCAAGAGAGTGGCTACGTTTTGGATTTGTTTGATTTTGATAGTTGTCCTTTAAGGGAGAAATCTATCTTTTTGTGAAATTCTAAATTATTTTGGCATCTATCCTTCAAAGGAGTAGTTTTTAAGTTTATATATGATCCATAATATATTTTTTTGTTTTAAACATGGGACTTGATTATATAACTCTAAGTTTTTCCTTGATGAAGGCAAAAATAATAACATAATAAGGTTAAATCATGGGTGATATAGGTTTTAAGAGATAACAACCATAGGGATCCATCCTATAAGGGGTAAAAAGTATCCATGTGTATCATGCCATGGGAAGAGATATGGTACCCATGTTTAGGATTAGGATAATCACATGATTATGTGTGCTAATTAGTTGTTATTAAAATAAGGAGATGAAGGTGATAAGGGATTAGGTTAAGTTAGTCACAAGGTGATTTAGAATTTTTTTTAACAAAATAACATATGTAGATGCAAAGCATTTAGGGCCTAGGTTTTATATTTACTTTAAGGGATGATAACTGTTAATCCTTAGACCCATATTGATGTGTGATTATAAATGGTCCAAGCTAATTAGGAGAAAAATTACCCTGCTTTCTTCTTTCCATGTTTGTTAGATTTTGGTTTTCCTTTAAGAAAATGTCACCAATGTTAAATTCTCATTCATTCATGTGTTTTTTATAATCATTATTAATTTGTTCTTGATAGATAAGAAGATGGTTAAGAGTTTCCAAACAATTTTCATAAAGTAGCTCAATTTGAGCTAGGCATTCTTGATGATAGTCCTCTTTTGATATGATTTCCTTTAGGGATATGCAAAGGGAGGGAATTTACACTTTGAGAAGAAAGACAACCTCTACACCATTAAAAAGTGAGAAAGGGGTGGCACCCATAGGGGTTTAAATGTTGGTATGATATGCCTAAAAGGAAAAATAAATGTGCAAGTGCCAATCCATACCAAATTCATTAACCACTTTAATGAGAATTTTATTGAGGGTTTTATTAGAGGTATCAACCTATGCATTAGCTTGTGGGTGATATGGGGATTACAAGCTTAACTCAATGACAAAAATGTCACAAATAATGCGTACTATATAATTTTTGAATGACTTACCATTGTCGATGATGGTTTTCTGAGGAGTATCAAATGACATATGGTATGATGATTGATGAAGTCAATAATTTTGTCAGCTTTGGTTGATATTAAAGGAATAGCCTCTAACTATTTAGTGAATTATTATATCATGGTGATGATAGAATGATGTCTATGTGATGAGTGAGAATTGATTTTAATAATGAGATCTAATACCCATTGAGAAAAGGACCATAAGTCCTTAGCAATTTTAAGGGCATGACTGAAAATGTGATGTAAGTTGGCATGTTACTGACACTTGACACACCATTTGACATTATCTCAATATTCTTGGTTGAGAGTAAGTCAATAGTAGCCAAGGTTAAGGATTAACTTAGTGATAGTTATGTCACTAAAGTTCCCTCCATAAATCCCATCATGAGTTTCCTTGATTGCTAAAGGTATTTTTTGGTTATGAAGGCACCTAAAAAGGAGACCATCAAAGCCTCAACTATAGAGGACTCCCCCTAGTATGGTATAGTGATTAGTATGTTTCATGAAAGCTCATATACAATTCTTAGAGAGGTTAGAAGGGATGATGGCTAAGGTGAGGCAGTTAATAAGTTACTTATATCAAATATCTAACTATATTTGTTTCATATTATAGATGAAAGGAAGGTTCATGTTAGTATAAGAGGGTCAGTTAAGTCTATGAATGGTTACAAATATTTTAGAGTTTGAGGTAAAATATGGGATTTGAGAGGCAATATAATCCATGACAAAAAAAAATTTCAAATGTGGAATGGCTTAGATAAGGTGGTGATTTAACAATGTAAATAGTACATATACTACTTATTTGTATTTTTAAAGAACATCATTTATAAACTAGTTGGAACCATTGATCTAGCTGACTACAATTTGGGAATCACCAAAATTTTTGATTGATTTTATTCCTAAGGATAAATCTGTTTGGAGACCTAAAACTAGGGCTTCGTATTCAGCCATATTATTGGTGCACTCAAAGTCAAGTTTGAAGGACAAAGTAAAGTTCTCACCTTCAAGAGGTACAATAATTATTCTAGCACTCCTACTATGTTGACATTGTTATCTATTAAATAGCATGGTCATTTGATAAGAAATGTCTTCTTGGGAGAGAGTTATCATGGACTCATTAGAAAACTCAAGGTTGAAAGGTTGGTTAACTAGTTAATGGGGCTTCAGCCAATTGATCAATGATGATTTGACATTTAACTATTTTTTTGAAGGAAATCAAGCTCAAATTTAGTTAAAAACATGAATCATCTATCTATATGTTGATTTTGATATGGATTAGAATGCATGTAATTGAGGGATTCAGTGTTTCTTATGATAAAGGTTTTGTGGTTAAGAAGATAATGACTAAATTTCAAGGCCATGGAGAACAAGGTGAGGCATAAATTCTTGATATGGGTATAAAAAGTTTCTTACTCTACAACTGTTTTAATTATATATTAAACTATTTATTCTTTATGTTGATTGTCACAATGTGAAAGCATGGAACCTAAGGAATGGTCTATGGTAGAGATGTAAAGGTAGAAGGGTTAGTCCTCTTTTAGAGGGACAAGGATAGGTGGAGAGAGAAGATATCATTTGAGTGATTCAAAGGCTTTTTGGTGGTATTTATTCCACTTAAAGGAGATGTCCTTATTAAGAAGGTGGTTAAAGGGTTGACATTTATTAGATAATTGATAGATGAATTAATGAAAGGACTAAAGCTTAACCTAAAAATTATGGAGTTGATTAAGGTTAGTTGGATGAGGAAAATCTATGATTACTTTAACTTTGGAGGGATTGAATTATATTATATAAAGGGAAATGATAAATCCAATGAGTTTTCTTTATAAGATCCCAAAGACACATTTTTTGGGGTTGAAGAAAACATAAAAGTGGATAAGGCAGTCAAAAATGACTTTAAGGTTTTCCAAGTGGTCTTTGTGACATTTTGACTTACTAAGGAGGTCATCTACATAGTCCATGGTTTTTTAATGAGTTCATGAAAGATGAAGGTCATGGCACATTGATAGGTTTCACCAACATTCTTTAAGCTGAAAGGCATGACCCTATAAAAAAGTTCCCGATGGGGTGATGAAGGTGGTTTTGTATTGATATTCTTGGGTGATTAAGAGTTTTCTATATCCCAATAATTCATCCATAAGAGATAAAATATAATGTCCAATAATTATATCAATAATTTGGTTGATGCTTGGTAAATAAAAGTCATCCTTTTGATTAGTGAGGTCGAGGTCATGAAAATCCATATAAATATGAAGTCCCCTTATTGATTTATTAATAAGAATGACATTTTAGACCTATTCTAGATAGTCAATGGGTTGGATGAAGTTGATGGATAGGAGACATTATAGCTTCTCCTTAACAAGGAGTGAAATGTGAGGATACATATTTCAAAGCTTTTCCCTAATAGGCTTAGTATCAAGGTTAGTGACGATGTTGTGAATGATATTAGAAGGGTCTATTCCAAGCATATCACTATACTACTAAGCAAATGTTGTGTTATGGTCATGTATAAAAGAGAATTCCTAAGGAGTCTAAAGATTGGCCAATTTTGAATATGTAAGGATTATCCTAGTACCCAAGTTGATATCAATGGTAGCTTCATTCAACATGGTCGATGTCTCAGGTATAAGGGATTTGTGAAGGTAAGAGTCTTAATCACCAAGGTAAGTGAGAAGGGATTCATCATGCTAACACTATATGGTATTAATGGTGGGAGAATCATCTTGTACCATCTCAAGATGAGTTAGAGGAATGGTTTTGGTTTCCCCATAAATTTGATAGGTTAGGGGTCCGAAACTAACCATGTTGATAAAAAAAAGTTATGAGGGATGGAATAATGGTAATAAAAATCTAAATAATAAGAGGTAGGCAAGGATGGGGTTTCTTCCTCAATAATTGATATGAGTGGTATGTTGGTTGGTTCTTATAGTTGGATAAATCTAAGGCCTTGTCATTCATGAGGATTTTGAGTTTTACATGAGATAAGCTTATGTGGTCCATGCTCATAAAGGCCTAAATAGAATCCTTTCCAAGCAAACCAATTAAGGTATGTTTTGGAAAAATATGGTTTATGCAAGAAGGAAAAATTAGAGGTGAATGGTTTGACAAAAGGTGAAGTGTTAGAAACTAAAGGTGGTTGATCGAGTCCCCCATAGATAAATTTGGTTTAGTAGTTGGGAGGTCTAAAATGGATGATAATTCTAATTTTAATATCATAGTGAGTATGTTGATCAAGATTTTAGTATTGTTGAGGAGTAGGAAGAGTATCAATATTCAATAGGTGGTGTTCTCCAAGTGAAAAATGTTGAAATATGGATTCCAAGGGGTCTTTCATAGGGATTTAGGAATAAGGTATGGTTGAGCTTGTAAAATATTCATTGGTGGAAGCTAGAGGATTTTCATCCTTCAATGGAATAAGGATGTCATTTAGGTGATAATTCATGTTTCATGACTTAAATGGACTAGGGTTAGTGGGGATGACATGAACGTGACCCTCATGTTCAATTTTTTCAAATTTTAGGCGTTTATACAGGGTTAAAGGTATATAACACATGGTTTGGATCCAATGGCATCCAAGTAGTATGTTGTATTTAAATTCCCCTTATACAATGTAGAATATCTTGGGGAGACTTCAAGGTCCTAAGTGCATGTGAAGGATAACTATCCCCAATGTGGTTGCCATCATGTCATTAAAAGATTGTAATATGATAGTGGTTTTGAACATGATGTTTTCAATAAGTTTGAGTTTATTATAGGAATGGAATGAGATTATTTTGATAATATCTCACCCATAATTCATGACCATTTTAATTCAAGTTTTATTAATTTTAGTGGATAGGAGGTATCTCAAAATCCTAGAATGTGACAAGGGTTGATACTTGAAGGGCTTCAACAAGGGTTGTTAGAGGTCAAGGATATTTAGGTTAGACCTTAATTGATTTTAAATCATCCATCATGGCTTGATGGTGTTTAGGTGAGTTTTGGATCAATTCATAAAAGGTCATATTCACTAGGGTTTGGTGAAGTTATTTGAGAGCTGACCTATGTATCAATCCCAATGAGTTGGGTTGAGCTGTACCCAAGATATAAATCTTGGGTTTTGGTGAAGGTGATTTGGGTGCTTCTTTAGAATAATGATATTTCCAAAGGATGAATACTTTAGTTTTTCCCATATATTTTTAACTTTTTGACTAAGTGACCACATGTATGGTGTTAATTTGGAATGTATGTGGGCTAGTAGATTGTTTTGGTTAATCCTTACTCTTTGATGAGAGCTTAGAAGTAGGTTTATATGAGGTGGTATTTTTTTTTTGGTTCTTAGGTGGGCTAAGAGGAGGATCCTATATCAAAAGTTCATATATGCTACATAATTTTTGGATTATGTCTTTAGGAGCTTTATAGTTATCAGTGTCATACTTGAGTGTTCTATGGTATGCACAAATTAAGTTATCATTGAACTAAGATAATTTTGGGCTGAGAGGGTTGAATATTTTAATGGGAATTAGGATTATGTTGGAGGTTTTTAACATCTTTTTCAAGATATTATAATATTATTCTATCAATGGTATTAATAGGTTTGAATTCTTTTTTTTAATTGTTGGGGTTGGCACCTTTTTAGGGGTAGGTACTATGAATGAGGTTTTAATTGATGTTTGTGAAATGTTTTTGGTTGGTGGCTTGAGGTTAAAAGGTTTTTTTTTTATAGGTGTATGTGTGGAAAGAAGAGGAGGTTGAGTTTTTGGTCCCTTTTTTGGAGGTTTTGGCCTCTTCAACAAAATATAAGGGTGAGGTCATAAAATAGATAAGGGGTATGGCCCTAGGATCGAGGGTAAAGTTGAGATGGGAAGAGAAGTGGTTTTAGGATTTTGAGTCATAAATGGTTTGATATTCTTCCTTAGTTTGGGTTGTTAGTATTAATATTGGGTTTATGGCATCAACTCTAGCTTTAAGAGTAGATGAGTTAAGTTTTGGGTTGGAAGAACACCCAAGTTCTTGACAAGTTTGAGTGGGGTAGTTGGGTTTTTTTTGTTTTTTTTTAAGGGAGTTGGGTAAGTTGATTTAGTTGAAGGTTGAGATGTGGATGAGTTGACTAGTTTGGTTGAGGTGATGGTGGTTAAGTTTGTTAATGTTGAAGGTTAGGTGGTTAATAGGTTTTTTATCTCCTTGTTTGTAGGGTAGGAAATTTCAAGATGGTGCCAAAATGTAGTTGGTCAAATTTTGGTTGTGATAGGAATTTGAGATTTTGAAACAATCTTGAAAATGGTTTATATGTGGACTTGGCCTCCTCAAAAAGGGTTTCTAAGGGGATACTAAGTGGTTGATGAATTGGGATGGTTATGGTTTTCTCTTCCTTAGGCAAGAGTTCTAAGGGAATGATGGGTGGTTCCAATATTAAGGGAAGTGGAATAAGTATGATGTCATATTTGTTAGTTGAGATTTCTAAGGGAAGGATGTATGGTTCCACAATTAAGATAAGTGAAATAGGTATGATGTCATCTTACTTGTGTGTGATTTCTAAAGGAAGTATGGGTGGTTTCACTATTGAGGTAAGTGGATTAGGTATGATGTCTTCTTCCTTAGTTGATATTTCTAAGGGAAGGATGGGTGGTTGCACTATGGAGGGAAGTGGATTAGGTGAGGTTGTTTGGGTTAGTTCCACTAAATTGGTAAGTGGAATAAGTGAGATTTGGGTCATGGGTTTTGTTGATGCCTTAAATGTAACACATAGGTTCTTAGTGTTCAAAAAACATTTATCATTTTAGAATTCTAGGAATTTATATAATAATTAGTAGGTTGTGGCAACTTGATGTCACCTATTGTGAAATAGCGATATAATAATGTATGTGTTCCATAAATTTTATAATAAGTGATGGTTAAGAACTATCATGGTCCATTATTTGTGAATTGTAAAGGATATATGTTAATACTTAGTGAAGTATGGGCCAATTTAAGCTACAAACTAATCTATATGGATATTTGCAATGAAATTTAAGCTTTAGTGATATGGTATTAAAAAGGAGAAAAGAAAAGGGTAAGATAGAAAATAAATAAGTTATTATTGATCTTAAACTCAAATATCATGACAAAGTTTCAATTACAACTGAAACTGCATTTAACCAAATATGATGAAAAATAGTAAAGCTCAAATTTCACTACACACTAGGCACATTCCTAAGGATGATATGAAATTATACAAGTAAGAACTAGATTTCACTTTAAAGGTTTGTTACCAAAATCAAATAACATCATCACATCTAAATATAGAATAAATAAAATGAAGCAAATCTAATAGCCTTCAACTAATTTAGCACAAGCACAAATTAGAAACCCTATACCATAGATGCAAATTCAAAATTTAAAGAAAATATTCAAACATAAGCATTATAATAAATAATTGAGAGAAGAATCTATGCTAACAATTGTACATTTAATTTGGGAAATATTTGCATAATTCCCTAATTGCATTAATTGTTCATAGTATACAACTTTTCTCCCTTCCATTACAAATGGTAATACATGCCTTTTATACAAATATTAGGTAGTATACCAGTCAGTTATGAAATACAAAATGTATAAAAGTAAGAACAACTATCCTTTTTTAGCAAGTTCTAGAATACATTTGTCTTTTACAATTAGACTGACCTAGAGGCAATATGTTATTATACTAGCATATGCTTTACAAAAGAATATTCCTTATTTTAAATATTATAATATTTAAAAAAAAAGGAATATTAACTATGTTGTTAGGCCCATTTTCAAAGGATCTTTTTATTGGTCTTAAAAAATCTCCATGGCCCTCTGATGTTGTTCTTTGTAAGCTCTAGGTCCATAGCTAGCTTCATGAGGTAGACTTCTTCTTGATCAGCTAGGTCATCCAAGTCCCTATCATCTCTGGCCATAGCTTCTTTTATGATCTTATCCTTTATAATATTTTATTATACCATGAATATCATGACCAAAATCTTACCATTATCTCTACTTGACCTACCCTGGCTCTTACTCTTCACCTCCTACATTACTAGGGTAACTCTATGTTTGTACTCTACATCATCAATTATTGCTAATGATGTAGTCTTTGCAGGATTGGCTAGCATAATACTTGAGAGTTGTTTAATTATGTTAATTAACTCCTTATCATTAGCCAAGATTATATCCAAACTCTTTATCCATACATTTAGACCCTAGATTTTTTCCACTATTATTCCCATTATGGCATTTAAGTGAGATAAGCTATTATATTTGAATTTAGGAATCTTTTTCCTAATCAAAATGATAATAAGGTCCCTTTTCATGGTCTCTACCTCCTACCATTCCATTATTAATCCCTTGGATATCTCACCCTATTGGTTCAAGGCATCATGCCTCAGCTTTATTGATTTCAAAGAATAAAACATATCAAATAATGATGCCTCAAACATGTCCAATATAGCATCAAGCATAGATAAAATGGCCTGTCTCTAAATTTTCTTTCTCCTTTTCTAAATTTTGAATCCTTTGTTTCATTCCTTGGATCCTAACTTTGGCTTGAGCTGAATGGGCCTCAATCAATGTCTCAACATCCTCTTCATGGATAGGAGCCTCACTAAGTTGTTTCCCTCCAAATGTGATTAATCCTATAAAGAGCTCAACCTTATGGAATGTGAACTCTTTATTTCCTACCATGGCCTTCCTTGTAGTGACCCTTTCTAATCTAGTTATCTTTGGATTGAATTTCAATGTGGTAATTAGATCTATGAATTTTCAAGGTTTTAAAACCTCAATTCATATGTTGATTGATGCTCTAAGAGTATCCATTTTCTTGTTTTCTATCCCTTCAATGGACACTATCCTTCTTTCTTCTTCTTCCTTCATTATAGCCCTAATCCATGCCTTGATATCTTCATGTACATCTATGTTGATAGATTGTGTTAATGACCATGAGTTGGAGATAGAGGGGATATTTTTCAATTTACCATATATGAACCAATCAAGGATGATTGGTCCATGAATGGGGAATTATTCATTGAAGAGGTTGATCTCACTAGTGGGATGTGTGAGAGTCAACCTTGGCCTTTTTGATCCAACAGGGACCAATGCAAATTTCGTTTTCCTTTTTTGCTTAGGTACCACTAGGAATATGTTAAGGGAAAACACTTTCCCTTTCTCTTCCTCATGCTCCCCTATGTGTACATGCTCCTCTTTAATATACCCCTCTTCGTCATCAGTGTCATATGCTTCAGTAAGTTATTTGAGGGCACCTTCAATTGTCTCATCTAATTTTAAGGTAATCATGTCTAAATACTCAATTGGAGATGGTGGCCTTTGGGGTAAGGTTGAATATGAGGGTCGGTCTCTAGGTATCTCTTCTATATTTTATTTGACATGTCCTTGTTTAATTTACCTCTAGGGTGGTGGATACTCCATTTGAGTTTGTTCTTGGGATGGCATAGAAGGTCCATGTAGTAAATAATATTAGAGAAGATGCATCTACCATACCTTTCCTATTAGTTTATTATCACTTGTTAACCTATGATCAAGATTAATATTGTACCTCTTGAGCTTGGTCAACACTTCTTCAAATTTTATTGCCTTGATTTAAATGGTTTAATGGACATCAAGTTGATGACAATATTTTGATTTGGGAAATTGCTTATTTTCCAAATGTGGGCCTACTACATTTTTGAGATCCAACATTTTGAGCTTGTATAATTATAATCCAAAAGATTCCCTATGCTTGGACTAATCTCCACCTACTTCTAATCCTATAACACAATCCTTCCAATGATCAGAGGAAATTGATGGATAAGGCCCTTTGTCTTTTCTTTAAAAACTCCATAAACACCATTGATGAATTGAGAGGCAATTTCTTATTCTACTAACCTAATAGGTACATACATAGTTAATCTGTAGGGTGAGGATATGATTTCCTCAATTTATATTACTATGCAATCTAGATTAAACCATATAGCCCCCATCATCTTTACTTCTTGATCAATTGGTGAACCCTAGGCATGGGAAAACCTATGATGGCCTCCACCAAAGTAGGATATACATAGTCACAAATGAATTACATGTCATTCCTATATTTGAATATGTGAAATTTTGAATAGTGATGGGATATAGTGGTTTTACCTTTAGGAGACAAATTTTTGATGCCTAGGAAGTTAGTGGAAGTAATTAGGACATCTAGAAAGTAATACATCATGAAGAACTACTTGTTAGTCTTCTTTTTGATGGCTAGAAATTGGCATCCTAGATGGATGTTGATCAATTATCCAATAAGATAGGTGAGATTATCTTCTACCATGAAATATATATAGGACACCTAGGTCTTGTTTACATATGTTGTTGAGGGGTTTCTTGATGTTCTATTTAACATCGTCATGAATACCATGATCCCTTCCTTTGAATTATACAATTGGTATCCTTCCCTCAAGGTCCTTGACTACATGGTTCCCTTTGAACAACCATGGTTAAAGGATGGTGTCCAAGTTATGCTTGTTGGTTCACTCCTTGATTTTGGATAAGTCTACATGGGGTTTTGGGAGCTTATAGTACTTTTTGAAGGCCAAAGGGAAATTTAGGCTACCTTTTAAGAAGTTCCTTCATAGATGATCCAATCATTGTCTATCTTATAGTCTACAAAAATTGGAGCAAGCACGTCAATACAATGAAGTACCTCAGGTTTGGTAACAACATAATGAAGCTAGGCCATTTAAAGTATGACCAGGTCATAGTGCTTCTTACTAACCATGGTAATTCTTTATTCCTCCTTGGCAATGGGTTTTAACTCCTCTATGGTGAGCAAGAGTTCATACCAACTCTTGTTTCCATTATTTAGGGTGGTAGTGTCTAATTTAGTGTCTTTGAAAACTCTACCTTCATTATTTGTGGATAGGTAGATCTTTGTCTCTTCTCTTAACTACTGCCTATGAGTTATCTTAACTTATGCTTGAAAATTATTCACATTATATTGAAATCAATCTTTATGATGTTTTTTTTCTCAAAAACATAATTAATCTTCTCTCAAATTAAACTATAACCAATTATGTTTATTTAGGTTTCTTTTATGAAGGGTTTAGGGTTTTAGAGCTTTAATGGTGGTAACACATCTAGACTTTGGCCCATACATGCTTGGGATTTTATTTAGACCTTTGCATTTATAATTTCACATTTTAAATCACATAAGATCTCTTACTTTGTCATTTTTTACTTACATGGTGGTTATATTGCATCAATATGGACCTTTCATAGCATTTTTAATAAATGCCTTTTGAGCATTAACCATTGGTATTTAACAATGCTCTCTTTTATTTTACACTATTGGATAAATATCCTATGAGTGATCATAAAAAAATTTATCTTGATTTGATTCCTTGTTTGTGATTGGCTCTTTCAGTACCAAGCCTTGTAGTTGTGCCACTTGGTACCTCTGTAAGCTTTCTTGAGTTTTGTATCATGCAACATTCATTTATCAAATGAGCATTGGCCACATGGAAAACCTGTAGTATTTTGAAAAGTCATCATCACCCTCACACTATTAGATCATCTTCTTATGATGAAGCACAAACCATTGGATCTTGATTATCCTTGCATTGTCTGATCAAGCTCTATGATGAAGCGAGAGCCATTGGATCCTATAAGATATGTGAAGGTTAATTAGTATATTTATATGTAAAGGAATTAGGGTAAAATGCCTAGATCTAAGTCTATTTATATTAATTAACATGAAAACTTAGGTTGAAGCCCTTTTATGCTTAGTTTATTAAATCATATAATTGAGATGACCCTTTGAAAGACATGATTAAATGTATTTTTTGCCTAAGCAAAAGTTAGATGATCTTGAATTTGATAGCCTTGTAGATGTCAATGATGGCCTCATGAGCATCAAATGGAGTTCATGAGAACATCAAATTTAAGCTTTTAAATTACCTAGGTTTTAATGAAGGAGTGCCATGTGGTGGCTTTGTGGCATTTCTTGGGTCATTGGAATCAGCTCACTTCATTCTATTAGCATCCATGATGAAGCAAGAGCCATCTGATCATGATCTTGGAAGTTACATGCTATTAGTTTAATTCAAAGTGTGGGAAACATTTGATTTTATTCATTGAATTTAAAGGTGTCATGTGTCAATCACATGGGCCTTTCTTGATCCTTTGACCTTTCACTTGTGTTTCACTCCATCTAATCAGGTTTTTGTGACAAAGTGAGAACCATTAGATGAAGGCTGAGGGATCAACTTTATCAAGGCCTTTACACTATTGGATCCCTCTCCTATGATGAAGTATGGATCATTAGATTTGAAAAGATGCATTATATTTATGTTAAATCTTAGGCCTTTATCACTCCATTCGATCAAGTGTCATGATGAAGTGAGGGTCATCAGATCTATGAGAAGCAAGGAAGCTAAGTTGGGACTAGTGGTAAATAAAAGACTTAGGATAAAGTTTTAGTGATAAGGTCTCATTTGTATTAATAAATATGATGGGGCCTTAGGATTAAAACTTTAGACTAAGACATAAATCAAAGGGACCAGGTTTTTAGGAAATATTAAAAGGGACCCTACAAAATTGACATTAGACTTATAAATATAAGGAATTAAAGGGGAAAATAATAATAAAAGACCAAGAATTTTTAGGCTAAGTTTTAGTCATGTTAAATAACATGAATAAGATTTAAACATGACATTTATGCTTAATTCCAAAATGGATTTAAGAGGTTCCCACCAATTAGTTCCTACCAATTTCAAATTTGAACTGAGGGTTCATGCCAGGGTTTTAGAACATGGATTTTTCAGCAAGAACACCATGAAACCTGTAACTATAAGACATGAAGACCATTTATTAACAATTTTAGACAAAATTAAAGCAAGAAAATGAATAAGCCTATCCTTAATAAAGTGGATGATCTTTAAATTCCAAAAATGATCCAAACATGTCATGTTTTTAGGTTAAGTTTTAGGATATCTCAAGGGTCTCCAATTTAAAAAAAATGGAGGGTATGTTGGCCTCAAAAAGTGGTGACTTATAGGGGAAACATAATGATATGTTATAACCTAGATAAATTAATTTATACAAATAATTAGGTCATCCACTTCACTTGACCAATATCATCATCCAAATCTAATTATGGTTGAAATAAACCTTGCACTTATAGGCTTAGGGTTAAACATCAAGACATAGCCCTAATGTGTGTGTGATTTGATTCCACTTACCATTTGTCTTGGGGCTTTAGAAACTTCCAAGTTTCATGTATTTAATCATTAACACTAACTTTGAGCATGTTTAGATATCCATTAAGAACCATGATTTTCTCTCAAAGAAGGCTTGGGAATTGATCTACTACCAACTAGACATCCATAGCCTAGACAAAGATGCCTTTGGATCCACTCAAGACCTTGTTCCATTGCCATCTAGGTGTTCATATCCCCAATGGAGATTACTAAAATCACCTATGCTTAAAAAGATTTTGATTTTACATTGAATCCTTCTTTTTGTATTTTCCTTAGACCTTATATGCTTTTAGAAAGGTTGGGAAGCAGGATAGTCAAGTTTTAGGATTTGGTCAAGTGTTTGATATTTAGAGAATCACCTATGGCTACAACCCTTATCTAAGGAAAGGATTTCTATTAAGTTATAGCTATACCATGATAGTTTGAGCTCTTACCCTTTAAGTGCAAAATCTTCTTAAAACCAATTTGAGGTCTAGACAATGTCTAAAGTTCTTATGAAATAGTTGCTTTTTCTATTGTTCTTTACTAGTTTCTTCACATTACAACATTAGGCCAACATTTTATAACCATAGTCATTATATGCATGAGGTACACACCTACATTTATGAATTTCAGGCATTTTCAGGCAAATTACATAACTTTGAGCTCACGATTGTCTAAAAGGACTTATTGAAATCAAGGAACCAAGTAACAAGAAAAAAACATACAATAAAAAGTTAAAAAAAGGGAAAAAATGGAAATAAACAAATATACACATGCTCATATACAAAAAGGGGACATGAAGGAAATAACTTGAAAGAAACTGACTAGCCTAGCTACACTAAACCTAACCATTTTATAGAACTTATTTCATGAAAATCCCTAGTGGAGCAGTAGAAAAGTAGTGCTTGAGATATTACCCATTAGTGGGAAATGTGAATTCTTCTCCTTGAAAGTCTCTCAATTTGAAGGTATTATTCCCAAGTGTCTCTTTTATTTGATAAGGGCCAATCGATAAGAGTGTGAGTTTGTCATGCTTCCCCTTTGATTAAGATGCTTTGTCCTAAATCAGGACTAAATCTCCTTTTCTAAATACCTTTACCTTTGACCTTTTGTCAAATCACATTTTCACTATGGTCTAGTGTCTATTAAAATCAACAAAGGTGTTCTTTCTTGCATCCTCCATCTAAATGATGTCCAACAATATTGAATTAACAAGTTCTTCACTTTCTTCCATATACTACATAAACTTGTATGTAGGAAACTTAAGAGTGATAGGAGAGATTGGCTCTTTCCCATACACCAAAAAAAATGGTGATGCCCTTAAGGCTTTCTTGATTCTTATCCTATCAGTCCATATTGAAAACTTAAGGAGCTTATGCTAGGTCTTGGGCTTGTCTATAACAAACTTTTGATTACCTTCATTAGGTTTTTGTTTGTAGACTTAGAAACTCCATTCCATCAGGTATAATGGTTAGATTTAAACTTGAGAGAAATTCCATTATCATAAGCCCATTTAATCATCTTTATGGATATAAATGTAGACCCATTATCACATACTAGATAGACTAGAGTTTCAAACCTAGTGCAGATGTTTTCCCCTAAGAAGTTGATCACTTCCTTAATCCTACATTATTTTGTGGCTATATCTTTAGACCACCTTGTGTAAAATTTTTTGGTAGTTAGGACATACTTGTGACCTTTAGATGAATTATGGTTGATCACCCAAATAAATTATATGACCCATTGAGTAAAGGGTTTATCAATCATGATTAGTTATAGAGGCATTGCTACCTTTGGTTCCTTGGTGCTAAAAATATAATAAGAGTGACATTTCCTTACATGTTTTTGAGCATCCTTAAAAATAGTTGGCCAATAATAGCTAGCTCTAAGAATCTTGTGGGCTATGGTTCTCCTAGATGGATTTCCACTACATAGTGTCTCATGGAAGGTGCTCATGACTTGGGTGGCTTCTCCTTATGAGACACATCTCAGGTAAATTCCTTCAAAGTTTCTTCTATACAAGACCCCATACTTGATTATATAATGGGTTTCCTTTAATATTAAAGCCCTTTTTTGTTCCATAGTTAGCCCTACAAGATAAATACCATTAATTAGTAAATGGATAATGAGATCATACCACTTACTAGCTTGAGATTTCTACTGATCCACTTGCATAATACTTAGCCTAGGGTTAGTATTAGGAATCATCTAGATCAGACCTTGGCAACTTACCAGTTTTGTTGATTTCATTTCTAAGTCATACTCCTAAAAAATAGACATCTACTGACCTCTACATTCTACCAGCTCATTCTGACTTATTATAAGCTTGGTGGTAGGGTCAAGTAAGATAGCATACACCTTCTTTCTAAGGATGTAATTCTTGAATTTATTTACTACCTTGACTAATGCATATTCCTGCTTATCAATCAATGAATAATTTAACTCAACATTCTTAAAGTTAGTGCTCATAAAATCTATTGGGTGATCACACCCATCATTATTTTGAGTTAATATAGAAGCCATAGTATGGTCAGATGTAAAAGAGTAGAGTTAAAAGTCCCTTGAAAATTCAAGACTTAGAAGGACTGGAGCTTGGTTGATGGCCTCCTTGATATCATTGAATTCCTTCCAAGATTATTCATTATATGTGACCTTGGAATCCTTCTTTAGCACGTCATTCAATGGCTTGACAATCTCTACAAAGCCAAAAATGAACTTTATTACAAAGTTTATCTTACCAAAAAATGACTTTATCTCTTTTATACTATTTGGAGACTTTATTCTAGAGATGGCCTCTACTCTTTCAAGATCTATAGATATCCCATCTTTGGTTACAACATGACCTAGTAATTTTCCTTTAGTAACATAAAAGATACTCTTATTAGGGTTTAAGGAGATCTCAAACATTTTTAATCTCTCAAAAGCTTATTGTAAGTTCATAAATTGATCTTCCTTATTTTTAGAAAAAACTATTAGATCATCCATATATATAATAATACACTTACCAATCAAGCCCTAGAAAGCATGGTCCAAGCCCTTTGAAAATTAGCTCCTATATTGATTATCCTAAAGGGAATTTTCTTGTAATCAAAGGTTCCCCACTTTGTGGTGAAAGTTGTTTCCATCATGTCCTCTCTATTAAACAACACCTGGTTGTAACCTAAAAAGTCATCAAGAAAAAACTACAAGTGCACACCACATAGATGCTAAAGCAATTTGAAAATAAAAAAAGAAGATAACTTGCACAAGATGAAATGGAGAAAACCAAAATCTGATTAACATGAGATGGCCAAAGTGAGGAATACATATAGGAGAGTACATAAGTAAATCCTTCACAAAAGGTGGACAAGGCACCCCAATAATAGACTGTAACTCCTCCATGAAAGGTGGTGACAAGGTGCCAAGAATAGAGAAGTAACTCCCATCAAGGGAGTTACTTATGACATTCTTATGACACCTATGACACATCTATGACACACACCTCCACATAAGCTAGCCTAACCCACGAATGTAGGAAAACTCCATGTATGCACAAGAAATACAATTTCCCTAATTAATAAATAGGAAAAAATAAAAACCTACACTAATACCCCCCCATAAGTGCAGCTTAGGTGGGTAGTGTGGAAATATAAAATGGGTCTCGGCAACTAGGCCTAATGAGGTACCCATATACAAATGCAATCTCTCATAAGATAGAGAAAAGGAAAAAACATGTAGGAAAAAAACACCACCCCACAAAAGAGAGACATAAAATAAATGAAGAGGCTAGAAGGCCCCCCTAAAGATGATGCTACTATAGATGTGGACCACACCCCAAGAAGAGCTCGCAGATGAATGAACTTGCTCTCAGTGAAAGGTTTGGTGAAGATGTCTACAACCTGCTCTAAAGACTAGAAAAATATCAAGTCAATGACCTGACTATGAATAAACTCTCAAATGAAATGCATGTGAATCTCTATGTGCTTGGTCTACTGGTGCTAAACTAGATTCTTGCAAATTTGAATGGTACTCTAGTTGTCACAATAAATGATGGTGGGTTGCCTGATAGGAATGCCAAACTCAAAAAGTATCCCCTAAAGTCAAATAGCCTCAGTGGTTGCATTAATATCTCCCCTATACTCTACCTCTATGGATGATATAGCAATAGCATTCTACTTCTTGCTAGACCAACTGATAGGACCTAAACCTAGAGAGAAACTATAACCAAAAGTGGACTTGTGAGTTTGTGAATCACCAACCTAGTCTAAATTTGTATATCCAACCAAGTCAACCTCTATGCCAAATTTGTAATGAATCCCATATCTATGTGAACCCTATATGTAATGCAAGATCCTCTTAGCTACTTTCCAATGCAACTCATGAGGTTCTTTCATGAATCTAGAGACAAGTCCCACTGTATATGATATGTCAGGCCTGGTTTGATTCAAGTAGATGAGACTACCAACAAGTTGTCTATATCAAGTGGCATCATCCAATGGTGAAGAACAATCAGCCTCAAGCTTGACTCCTGATAGAAAGGGAGTCAGAGATGGCTTACAATCAGCCATGTGAAACTGAGCCAATAAGTCAAGAGCATACTTAGGCTGTGCAAGAGAAATCCTTGAATTTGACTATGAGATCTTGATGCCAAGGAAGTAGTGCAACAAACCCAAGTCTATAATGTCAAATCTATCTTGAAGAGATGCCTTCACTACTGCAATAGTTGATGAAGAACTCCCAGTGATCAAAAGGTCATCAACATATAGAACCAAAATCAAGAGTAAATCATCCTGCTGTAAGAAGTAGACATTAGGATCAAAATGGCACCTAGTGAAACCCATTGTGAGAAGGAAGGAATCCATCTTGGCATACCAAGCCTGAGGGGCCTATTTGAGGCCATAGATAGACTTCCTAAGTCTGCATACTAAGGAATAATCTTGAAAAAATCCTGGCAGTTGCTCCAGGTAGATCTCCTCCTCTAGGTCTCTATGAAGAAAGGCACTCTTCACATCCATCTAATGCACATCCCAACCATGTGTTGTGGCAATAGCCAAGGTGACTCAGATAGAATTCATATTTACAATAGGTGCAAAGGTCTCTAAGTAGTCAATGCCTGCCACTTATGAGAAACCCTTAGCGACCAATCGTGCCTATACTTATCAACTGACCCATCTGCTCCAAACTTGGTCCGATATATCCACCTACATCAAACCAACTTTCTTCCCTTGGGAAGTGACGTCAAGTCCCAAGTGTGATTTTTGATTAAGGAAGAATATTATTCCTCCATAACACTATCCCACTTAGGTACCCTCGATGCCTCTCAAAAAGTCTATGGATCTGAAACTATAGCAAAGAAGGCATGTGGATCTCTCTAAAAATTCCCCCTAGTATGTCTATCATCTGTAGGATCTCCTACTCAAGTGCCAACACTCTCAAGTGTCTGTCTAGCCCAAAGTGGCCCAAAAGTGGGTGATTCAGGTGCTAACTCCTCATCCTTTGACTGAATAGAGGTGGATGATTGTGCATCATTGTCCTCACTATCTGAACTTGAAGAAGAAGAAGATTTCTCTAGCTCGAGAACCTGTTATGGCTGATCTGAATCTGATGAGGAATCATCATGAAGAAGTAGATTAGATGAGGGAGAAGAAGTGTCAAGTGTTGAGTCTTTATGACTCTCTTGAAAATGGACACTTCTCTCGATGAACAACTCATGAGTGATAGGATCTAGAAGGTTATACCCCTTAATACCATCCAGATATCCTACAAAGATGCAAGGCTTGGATTGATATTCCATAGCTTTGCATTGATTCTTTGAAATGTGGGCCATGGATAGGGATCTAAAAACCCCTAGGTGCTCAATATTAGGTTTCCTTTTATGCCAAGCTTCAAAGGGTGTTATCCCTTTCAAAGCTTTATGAGGAACCATTTTTTGAATGTAGCAAGCATAATTGATGGCTTCAGCCTAGTATTATGGTGCTAAGGATTTGGAGTGAATCTTACAGCTACCCATATCTTTCAAGAACCTATTCTTGCATTCTATAACCCCATTCTATGAAGAATTGTGACTATGCACTACAAATCAATCCCCTCTATGGTACAAAACTACTCAAACTTGATGTTAACATACGCCCCTCCATTATCAGTTTGAAGAACCTTGATGGATTTCTCACTCTATTTCTCAACAAGAGCCTTGAAGTCTAGAAAACTTTCAAACACTTCAGATTTTTGTTTGAGAAAATATATCCAAGTGTACCTAGAGAAATCATTAATGAAAGTGAGGATGTACTTGGCCCTTGTGAAAGATGGTTTGGGAAAGGGTCCCAATACATCACTGTGGACTAACTCCAAAGGTTGTGAAGCCCTCCAGGCTTTACCTTTGTCAAATTTTGCTTTGGGATGCTTCCCAAGGGAGCACCCCTCATAAAGTCCTTTTGAGAATTGGACACAAGGCAAGCCAATGACCATGTCATGTTTGCAAAGTTGTTCAAGGTAGTGGTAGTTCAGGTGGCCAAACCACTCATGCCACAATTTGCTAACTCCATCTGAATGAGTCAGTAATGCTATTAGAGAGGAATCTGATGCAAAATGTGAGAAGGTGTATAACCTAGCTTGGTGATCTACCCTACCCACTACCACTATAGTATCGCTATGTAACTCCTTGATAGCCATTGAATCTGGTGAAAACTCAACTCTCATGCCCCAACCAATGTGAGTGATTTGGTACACTGATAGGAGATTGGTTGAAAGGGAAGGAACATGTAGAACATTGTTGAATGTTTCTCCCATTTTAATTGACCCTCTCCTTGCAACAAAAATTGATGTGTCATCACCCAAACTAATTAAAGTCATGCTACAAGGCTCTAAAGATGAAAACTCAACTAGTGAAGAGCCCATGTGATGAGAAGTACTTGAGTTAATGACCCATGAAGATGTAGAAACTACTATAGATACAAGGGCCTTGCCTTTTTCTTTCTCCTTACCCTTGCCTTTTGCCTTGGTAGAATCTTGGGTAGATGAATTCTGCTTGATGGACTCATGAACACCTATGTTGTTCTTCTCTATAAGATGAGTTAGGTAATCTATTTATTTCCTCATGCATTTGTCTTCATCATGCCCTATCTTTTTACAATAGGCACACTTAACCTTCTCATTCTTAGGTTTAGCATTGGAGGATTAAGACTCAGTGTTGTTTTTGCCAGGATTGGTGTTTTCTTTCTTCTTCTCCTAGTCCTTATTCTTTTTCTTCTTCTCCTTTGTTGAAGTCTTATCCTTAACATTTCCAGCTATCAAGGCTTGGAGTTGAGTAGAATTCATTGTACCCATTTGAATTATCTTATCTTGCTCCCTAGTCAAGTCAAAAATGAATGAATCTAAAGAAGGCATTTTCCATGTAGTGTCAAGGGCACTTTTTGTGGCATGGAAAGTGGAGACAAAGACTAAATAGCTTGGACCTAACTTTGTGAGAATAGAAAGTATGGGTTGATCATCTTTCTTCTCTATCCTACATTCTTTCAATTGAAATCTAAGGGCCTGAAACTTAGTGAAGAAGTCTTGTAGGGTGTCAAAGTTGCTAGGACTTAGACTTATGAATTCATTTTTGAGCTCATGACCTCTCATCTCGTCAAGCTTCCAAAATAACTTTTCTAAGGTGTCCCATATGTCATTGGTAGTCTTGGAGGATTCTAAATGTAAGATAAGTTCTGGAGACATAGACAAGCTCAATAATCCATAGGCTTCATCACTCAGTTGTACCACTTGACCTTTTTAGCATCATTGTTGGGTACGACTTCAGTACCCATGGTGATCCTATACAACCATTTGTTTCTAAGAATGATTAACATTTTAACCTTCCATTCATGATATTTGAAGGGTTTTATGGGTTTAATTTGAAAATAATCCTTTTTTAGCTGAATTTAGGTGAAATTGTGTTGATTGTAAGTTGTGAATTTATGTAGAAAGGAGAATGAAAGCAAAGATGTGCAAGTTGTGAAAAGTAATCACACCCCCAATAAATATTGAGCCCTCCCAAATATGCAAGTGCATGCTCAAAAGATGTCAGACTCATCTAAGAATGTGTCTTAGAGCAATCGGTGCAAGACTTAAGCAAACAGGACGTCAGACTCAGCCGAAAATGCGTCTTGGGAGACCCAAATTTTTGGCACTTTATAAACTAGTGAATTTTTGAAAAATAACAATCCTACACTATTGAGAATTGAATTACAAATACTTTTGCAAAAAATGGTACCCAAATCTGAGCTACCATTTGTAAGATATTAAAGGTTCAATTTTCTCGTAAACTAGTGTTTTTGCAAAACAAGCACTAAAACATTTAAAAATGCCTATTTTGAGAGAGAAAGTGGCCTTCCAATGACTCATTGGATTCATCATGTAATGATGAATCCAAATGAGATTTGTGTGAGGGGGAATTGGCCTCCCGCCAACCTAGGCTTCACCCTTCGTCTTCGACAGGCGAAGATACAAGTTTAAAATGAAAACCCCAAATTACAGAACTATCTATAAAATTGAATATTCAGTCAAATTGACTAATTTTTATTCTAACAATTCAATTTTAACTAAAAATATCAAAGCAAAGATAGAATTGAACTACTGGCCAAGTATCTAAGGGTCCACATGGGACACCAAGCACAAAAAAAGTGCCATTTTCCAAACAAGACTGCTGGTAGAAAAGACAAAACAAATGCAGACCTATGGGAAACCATACAACCTACTTGGAACCTTGATAGGTAGATAAAATAAGTTGTAATCTACTAACTTTAATGCACAACAGGTCTAGGTAGAGTAAGACAAGGAAAATGCACCATATTCAGACAAAAAATAGAACTGTTTTGGATGCCATACAACTGATGGCATGGTAGAAGTGAAGGATGCTGAAGTTGGCACAGACTAGAAGTGATTAAACCTATAGACTTGTGCACTATATGGCCTTCTACTACTGGAACTAAAGTTAACTACTGACCAGAATGTAAAAGCTTGGCACAATTGAAGGTTGGCGTAGAATGCAAAAGCTTGGTGTGGACTATAGCAGAAAGTATGCTCTACCAGATGAGTGCTGCTCCTCCCTCTACTACTTGCACACAACAATGGCACCCAAGCTAACTACTGAACTAGTCCCTAAAGTGAAGATAGCCAAGACACCCAAAGGCCAAGGATTCCAAGATGCAAGAAACAATACCAAAAATGATATTGAAAGTTTTTTTTAATTTTAGATCAGATCCAGAAAATAAAAAAACAAAGAGAACTCCACTCCTTTTGATTTCAAAATGAACTAAAAGCATAACCTGACACACAATTATCATTCTTGCTCTGATACCATATCAGAGTTATTTCCAAAATCTAGATAATGTGAGTGCAATGAAGACATGATCACATGAGTTGAAGCAAGTGCACACCACATAGATGTTAAACCAATTTGAAAATAACACAAGAATATAACTTACACAAGACAAAATGGAGAAAATCAAAATTTGATTAAGATGAGATGGCTAAATTGAGGAATACATATAGGAGAGTACATAAGTAACTCCTCCATAAAAGGTGGACAAGGCACCCCAATATTAGATTGTAACTCCTCCATGAAAGGTGGTGACAAGGTGCTAAGAATAGAGAAGTAACTCCCATCAAGGGAGTTACTTATGACATTCTTATGACACCTATGACACATATATGACACACACTTCCACATAAGCTAGCCTATCCCACAAATGTAGGAAAACTCCATGTATGCACAAGAAATACAATTTACCTAATTAATAAATAGGGAAAAATAAAAACCTACACTAATAGAAACATCATAGCTAAAGCTGAAACAATTTGTAAAACTTGTTTTGGATAAGGAAGAGGATAGTTATCCTTTTTAGATGCTTTGTTTAAGTTCATGAAGTCAATGCATAGTCTAATATCACCATTATTCTTCTTGACTAGTACTAAATTATCCACCCAAGTAGAATGCATGATGGGAAGTATTATCCTAACATCTAATAATCTCTTGACCTCCTTAAAGATCATTAGTTCTAGGATGTGGTTTATAGGCCTTTGCTTCTATCTAAATGGTTTAAATATTTTTTAAGGGGTATAGTATGGGTGATGACTCTTGGATAAAAGATATTTAAGTCATCTAAGACCATGCTATGACATCCTTATATTTCATTTCCATCTCTTTGGCCTTTTCATTGTCATTGTTGCTGCAAGCCTTTCCTATGTTTACTAGTTGGGGTTGATCTTGATGGCCAAGATAAATTACATTTTAGTCCTTCCCACTCACCTTAGGAATCTTAGGTAACACAACCATCTTATCTTTATTGTATAACCTTTCTAATTCAATCATGTCTTTGGGGATTTTATTTCCATTCAACTAAATGACCTTTCCATCAAACTTGCCTTCCTAGATTGCATTTTCATTAGTATTATCCATGACATGAGCCTCAAATGTTCCAAAATTGGTCATGAAATATAATATTTTTTTATCATCATTAAATACTTTAAAATGGTTGACATTATCAGGGATTGAAGGATAAGGTATCAACTCAATGCTGAAATTGTGTGAGTCCTAGTTGGGCATGAGGTTGGTTACAGCAGATGCTAACTCATTAGTATCTTAGTTCTCTTCCCTAATGATGGATACAATGTTAAAGGCATCAAAATATTCAATAAATTCCCAAACCCTAGACATATACCTTTTAAGGTATGAGATCTTGCATTGGTGTTTGGTTTTTACTTGGTTGACTACTAGTTTTGAATCCCCATAAACTAGTTCTTTGACTTTATTCTTTATGGAAAATTGCAAACCTAGGATGAGGGATTCATATTCAAAAATATTATTATTTAAATGGAATTTGAGTCTATAATAAGTATGGTATTTATTACCAGCAAGGTTAGTAAGGACAATGCCTACTCCATATCCAACCTTACACCTAACACCATCAAAATGTAATTTCCATAGTCCAAGAACAACATGAGCACTCTTGGGATCACAACCTTAGTAGTCTCTAGGGTGAAAACCCCTAAGTATAAGTTAATAATATTGACCCTCTCATTCATAGGATTATACTCAATGATTAGGTGTTTCATCTTTAGCTCCTCTCAACCCTGATTTCTTTAGGTACTCCCTTCCAAGGTAGCCACAAATGTGATTAATCTATAGACATGTAACTATTAAAAGTTTTGGTCCATTCCTTGCTTACCAAGATCCCATATACATCAAGAATATCAATAACTTGTATATTAATAAATTTTTGAACCCTATGTTTATAGGTTAATTACATATGAACATTCAATAACTCCCTAACCACTTTGACCCTACACTTGTCTAACTAGGTAGCAACCCAAGCAAACTTAATAAGAGTCAAACCAAGTTGTTTACATATACCTACTAGCATGATGTTGTTAAATACACTAGAATATAATAAGTAATTATTCAAAATCTTACCAAACATCTTGATTGTGAGTAGCAAAGGCAGAGATTAAACCTTGTCTTTATGCACAGTCACATTAGCATGGTCATCCTTAGGTGGATTGTTGGACTTCTTTGACAATGAATCTAGTAGAAGGTCCCTTTACTTTGTGATCTATGATAGTTAATGTAAGTTAATATTAGCCTTTATCTTATTCATATCTTCAACTATATTATATCCAATTTTATTAGAAGAACTAAGAATACAAATATTAGGTTTAGGAGTACTCCCTTTAGGTGGCTCAAGATTTTTGCTTGAAGAAGTTTCTAGAGGATTTCCAAAGTTATTTGGAGGTATTGAGGTAGTCAAGGGTTGCCTCTACTCTTTATTACTCAAAGGATAACTTTTATTCAACAATTGTTGGAAGGCCTAGATTTATTTAGGGGACTCATTAGGTTTATTTTCTTCTTGAAAGGGGAAATCAAAAGTCTCCACCATGAAGGCTTGATCAAATGACTTAGATCCAAAAGTAATTGCACCATTATACTTATTAAGGACCACTTAAAAAGTATCTAATTCTTCTTGAAAATCCTTAAAAACTTTTTAAAATTCAAGGCAATCTATTTCACCATGTTTGGCTATACAATGTGCTCTATAATAATTAGGTAATGCAATATCAATAAGGTTAATGTCCATGGTCTTATTTTTAGAAAATGGCTCATTATTCCTATTATTATGAAAACTTTCTTTCTAAAATCTATTGTTTGGCCTATTAAACCCTTGAAATGAGAATTTTTTGTCAGAGCTTTTAACAATATTTTTAATTTATTTTTACAGCTGAAGAAAATTAGTGCTCAACTTTTGGACCATTTTTAGTATAGACTCATTCTCATTTCTAGGAGTTTCATAATTGTGTACCTAGTTATTATTAGCACCACTAGTTGGTACTAAATATCTTTTATCCTTTGTATAGAAGTGATTAGTGGCATGATGACTCAAAAATCCAAGGTTTTGATTGGGAGAAGCATGACTCAAGGGTAATTGATTGAGGTTTGGGAGTTGATTTAAGGTTGGGATATTTTGGTTTTTGTTTGGAAAGATGTTCAGAGTGGGAATACATGGGTTAATGTTTAGAACATGATAGGCAATTTTTCCTTGGGGCTACATTTAGTCATTAATAGTCACCACCTCAGAAAAGGCCCTAGCTAATGAAATTATAACTAGCTAAGACTTTTTTAGGAACACAGAGATCATAATATCTACTACATATTTATATATTTATAAAGCTAAAACATCATCATGATTATAGGGTTCTATGGTCCTACTATACATTTTATGAAATATGGCATTAAAAGACATTATGGGCTCATTTTCATCCCTTTTAATGGTGGTGAACTGATGGTAAATAACACAAGGACTCAGAATCTTATCAAATTGATCTATGAACACAATGGTGAAACCATCCTAACTTGTGATATAATTGTTAATCAAGTTGAAAAACCATTAATAATTAGCATCTTTAAAGGTAAAATGAAATAACCTGCATGCTACATCCTCATGTACAACATTTAGTAACCTTAAAGTATATTTAAAATACTTATGTGCTCTTCATCAGTTGCGATATCGGTTGGACTAAATATAGGTAAGTACTTCTTAGGGTTATGTGGGAGATCATGCACCACCCTTGGCACATTGATTAAAGAGTCTCCCAACCAATCCATACCTAAATAAATGGTTAAAGGTAAAGGTACATTGAAGAGGTGAAGTTGGCAAGGATTTGGATCTACTGCATCTACCTTTATCATGTTTGACCTTTTTGTGGACCTCAAATTCAAGAAAAGGTTCCCTTATCTTTGAGTGTGATCTATTTCAAATCCTTGGCAATTATATATTTAAGTTTGAAGATCTTATTTAAAATATGTTGTATTAGGTTAATATTTACAAAGAACAAAGATTAAGCCTACACATTGAGCTCATTTTACAAAGATTGTATGAAGAATAGTAAAGGACATTGATCTTTAACTAAGATAGCTCAAAGATGTGTTTAATTATGCAAATATGATATATATTTATATGTTTAAGCTCAAATAAGCCTAGATATAAGAAAGATGTGCCAACCTTTGATCAAAACAAGCTGTCTTTACCTCAAATACTATGGATTTTCAAAGCTTAAGACAAATTTACCAAAACCAAGCATCAAACCTTAAAGAACTTTGATATTTGTCTAAGGAAACATAAAGATATGTTAGAAATCACAAATATCAATGATCTTTACACTTGTAAGCAAATAATTACTTAAAAATCTAAATATATCATCAACATTATATCAAAACATGCTATGACTAATAAAGATTCAACGAATTCACAAATATGGCCCTCCTCCTAGCACTAATGAAATGCCTATTGATGCCTATAAATGTACCATATGGGTTCTTAATGTTCAAAGAACACTTCTCATTTTAGAATTTTAGGAATTCAAAGCATGAGTAGCAGGTTATGGCAACTTGATGTCACCTATGGTGAAATAATGGTAGAATAATATATTGGTGTTACACAAATTTTATAATAAATGATGTTTGGGAAGCATCATGTTTCATTCTTTATGAATTATAAAGGGTTTATGTTAATACTTAGTGAATTATGGCCCATTTTAAGATACAGACCAATCTATATGGATGTTTATAATGAAATTTAAGTTATAGTGATCTGGTATAAAAAGGGAGAAAAGAGAAGGGTAAGGTAGAAAATGAGTGAGTGATTGTTGATCTTGAACTCAAATATCATGATAAAATTTCCATTAAAACTAAACTTGTTTTTAACCAGTATATGATGCAAAATAGCAAAGCTCAAATTTTACCACACACTAGGCACATTCCTAAGGATGATATTAAATTATACAAGTAAGAACTAGATTTCACTTTAAATGTTTGTTACCAAACTCAAATAGCATCAACACATCTGAATATAGAACAAATAAAATGAAGCAAATATAAGATCCTTCAACTAATTTAACACAAGCACAAATTAGAAACCTTGTATCATAGATGTAAATTCAAAATTCAAATAAACTATTTAAAATTAAGAATTAGAATCAATAATTGAGAGAAGAAGCTATGTTAACAATTGACACATTCAATTTGGATAATATTTTTAGAATTCCCTAATTACATTAATTGCTTGAAGTATACAAATTTGCTCAAAATTTCTCCCTTCCCTTAAAAATAGTAATACATGCATTTTATAGAAATATTAGGTAGTATATCGGTTAGTTATGAAGTACAAAATATACAAAAGTAACAATAACTATCCTTTTTTTAGCAATTTCTAGAATACACTTGTCTTTTAAAATTAGACTAACATAGAGGTAATATGCTAATAGACTAGAATATGCTTTACAAAAGAATATTCCTTATTTTATATATTATAATGCTTTTAGAAAAAGGAATATTAACTAAGATGGTGGGCCCATCACCAAAGGATCCTTTTGTTTATATTATAGAAGCTCCATAGCCCTCTGATGTTATTCTTTGATAAGCTCTAGGTCTACAACTGGATTCATGAGGCATAATTCTTCTTGATCAGATAGGTCATCCAATAGCCTATCATCTTTGTCCATAGCTTTTTTTATGATCTTAACCTCTATAATATTTTCCTCTGCTATGAAGATCATGCCCAAAATCTTGCCATTATCTCTGCCTAATCTACCCTGGGTCTTATTATTCACCTCCTACGTTATAAAGGTAGCTTTATGTGTATACTCTACATCATCAACCATTCCTAATGTTGTAGTCTTAGCAATATTGGCTAGAATAATACTCATGAGTTATTTAATTTTGGTATTTAACTCCTTATCATCAGCTAAGAATCTATCCAAGTTATTTATCCATAGATTTATACCCTAGATTTTATCCACTACTATTCCTAGTATGGCATCTAGGTGAGCTAGGCTAATAGATTTGAATTTAGGAATCTTGTTCCTAATCAAAATTCTAATGAGGTCCCTTATCCTCATCTATACCTCCTACCATTATTTTATTAATCCTTTCTCTACCTCACCCTATTAACTTAAGTCATCATGCCTCAGCTTTATTGATTTCAAAGAATCAAACATATGAAAGAATGATTCATCAAACATGTCCAATATATTATCAGGCATAGATAAAAATGCATGGGTTTTTAAATTTTCTTTCTCCTTTTCCAAATTTTGAATACTTTATTTCATTCCTTAGATCCTACCTTTGGCTTGAGATGAATGGGCCTCAATCAAGATCTCAACATCCTCTCCATGGATATGAGCTTCACTAAGTTGTTTCCCTCCAACTATTGTTAAGCCTATAAAGGACTCAACCTTATGGAAGGTGAACTCTTCAGTTCATACCATGCCCTTACTTGTAGTGACCCTTTCTAATCTAGGTATCTCTAGATTGAATTTCATTGTGGTAATTAGATCTATGAATTTTATAGGCTCTAAGACTTCAATTCCTATGTTGCTTAATGCTCTAAGAGCATCCATTTTCTTGCTTTCTATCCCTTTAGCAGCCACTATCCTTCTTTCTTATTCTTCCTTCATTATAGTCTTAATCCATGCCTTGATATCTTCATGTACATCTATGTTTATAGATTTTTTTAATGCCTATGAGTGGGAGAGAGGGGATATTATAAAATTAACCATAGATGAACCAATCAAGGATGATTTGTCCATGAATGGGGAATTCTTCACTGAATAGGTTGATCTCACTAGTGGGATGTGTGAGAGTCAACCTTAGCCTTTTTGATCCAATAAGGACCAATGTCAATTCTTCTTTCCTCTTCTCCTTGGGTACCACTAGGACTATATTAAGGGAAAAATATTTCCCTTTCTCTTCCTCAAGATCCCCTATTTGGACTTGTGCCTCTTCAACATACCCCTCTTCCTCATTAGTGCCATATGCCTCAGCAAATTCTTTAAGGGCACCTTCAACTATATCATCTATTTCTAAGGCAATAATGTCTAGATATTAAATTGGAGATGGTAGAATTTAAGGAAAGGTTGAAGATGAGGGTCCCTCTCTAGGTCTCTCTTTTATCTTTTCTTTGCCATGTCCTTATTCAATTTGCCTCTGAGGTGGTAGCTGCTCTATTTAAAGTTATTATTAGGGTAGCCTAGATTGTCTAGGCAATAAATGATATTATAAAGGATGCATCTACCATACCTCTCATTTTGGTTTATAATCACCTTTAAGCCTATGATCAAGCTTAATATTGTACCCCTTGAGCCTAGTCAACACTTCTTTGAAGATAATTTCCTTGATGTAAATGGTGTCTTAGACACCGATTTGATGCACATATACTAGTTTGGTAAATTGCTTGTTTTTCAAATGTGGGCATACTACATTCTTGGGATCCCAAATTTTGATTTCATTTAATTTGAATCCAAAGGATTCCCTATGCTTGGACATGATCTCCACCTACTTATAATACTGTAGCATGGTCCTTCCAATGATCAGAGAAAAGGGATGGAGAAGGACCTTCCTCTTTTCTTTAAAAACTCCATCAACACCATTGATTAATTGAGAGGTAATTTCTTATTCTAATAATTTACTAGGTACATACGTAGGCAATCTATAGGGTGAGGACATGATTCCCTAAATTTGAATTACTATGCAATCTAGATAAAACCATATATTCCCCATCATCTCTACATACTTCTTGATTAATGGGTGAACCCTAATCATGGGAAAACCTATGATTTCCTCCACTAGAATAGTATATACATAGTCATAGATGAATTACATGTGGTTCTTATATTTAAAGATGTGTAATTTTTAATAGTGGTGGGATATGGTGCTTCTACCTTTAAGAGACCAATTTTTGATGCCTAGAGAGCTGGTAGAAGTAAGTAAGGCATATAGTAAGTAATAAATCATGAATAATTAATTGCTAATCTTATTTTTGATGGCTAAAAATTGGTTTCCTAGGTGAATGTTGATCAAATCTCCAATAGGAGGGGTGAGCTTCTCTTTTACCATGAAATATATATAGGAGACCCAGTCTAATTTACATCTATTTTTGAGAGGGATCTTGATGCTCTATTTAATATGGTCATGATTAACCTAATTCATTCCCTTAATTATACAATTGGAATCCTTCCCTCAAGGTCCCTAAACACATGGTTCCCTTGGAGAAACCATGCTTAGAGGATTATGTCCAAGTCATGCTTGTTGGTCTACTCCTTAATTTTGGACAAGTCTACATGGGGTTTTAGAAGTTTATAGTAATTTTCAAGGGCCAAGGGGGAAATTTAAGATACCTTTTTAGAAGTTCCTTCATATATGATCCAATCATTATCTATCTTACAATGTATAAAAATTAGAGCAAACACATCAATACAATTAATTACCTCAAGTTTGGCAGTAGCCTAATGAAGGCTAGACATTTGAAATTTGACTAGTTCATAATGCTTCCTACTAACCATGGAAATTCTCTACTCTTCCTTGGTGATGGATTTCATCTCCTCTATAATGAAGATGAGTTCAGACCAATTTTTTATTCCATTTTTTAGGTTTGTAGTGTCTAATTTAGTGTCCTTGAAGACTTTGCCTTCATTGTTTATGGATAGGTAGAGATATATTTATTCTTTTAGCTATTACCTATGAGCTACCATGGATTATACTTTAAAAATTTTCACATAATATTTAAATTGATCTTGGTGATGCTTTTTTGTGCTCAAAAACACAATTAAATTTATCTTGGATTGAACTATAATCAATTAAGTTTGCTTAGGTCTCTTTTATGTAGGGTTTAGGGTTTTAAAGAATTAATGGTGATAACTCATCTAGTCTTTGGCCTATACATGCTTAGGATTTAATTTGGATCTTTGACATATACTTTTTCACCCTTTCACTATTGGATCATCTTCCCATGATGAAACATAGACTATTGGATCTTAGTTATCCTCATGTCATTTGATCAGGCTCTATGATTGAAGTGAGAGTCATTGGATCCTACAAGATACATGAAGGTTAATTAGTATATATCCATGTAAAGGACTTAGGTTAAAATTCTTAAAGCAAAGTATATTTATGTTAATGAACATTAAAACATAGGTTAAATCCATTTTATACTAAGTTTATTAAAGCATATAATCGAGATGATGTTTTGAAAGAAATAATTAAATATATTCTTTACCTAATCAAAATTTAGATGATATTGAATTTCATGGCCTTGTAGACATAAATGGTGGCCTCACAAGCATCAAATTTCATTTTTGAGAACATCAAATTTAATCTCTTTAAGTCCCTAGGTTCTAATGAGTGAGTACCATGTGGTGGCTTTACAATGTTTCATAGGTCTTTAGAATCAACTCACTCCATTGGATTGGGCTCCATGATGAATCAAGAGCCATTAGATCATGATCCTAGAAATTTTATGCTATTGGATTAATTCAAAGTGTGTGTCCCTTTTGATTTTATTCTTCAAATGTAAGGGTACCACATGTCAATCTCATATACCTTTCATTATCCTTTAACCTTTCAATTATGCTTCACTCTATCTAACTTGGTTTTTACATTTAAGTGAGAACCATTGGATGAAGGCTAAGGGATTAGCTTTATTTGGGCCTTCACATCATTGGATCCCTCTCCCATGATGAAGTGTGGATTGTTGAATCCTATAAGATGCATATTATTTAACTTAAATATTAGGCCCTTTTCACTATGTCAGATCAAGTGTCGTGATGAAGTGAGGGTCATCAGATCTATGAGAAGAAAGGAAGTTAAGTTAGGACCATAGGTAAATAAAATAATTAGGCTAAAGTGTTACTTCTAAGGTCTCATTTGTACTAATAAATATGATGGGGCCTTAGGATTAAAACTTTAAGCTAAGACATAAATCAAAGGGACCAGGTTTTTAGGAAATATTAAAAAGGACCTTACAAAATTGGCATTAGACTTAGAAATATAAGGAATTCAAGGGGAAAATAATAAAAAGGACCAAACATTTTTTAGGATAAGTTTTAGTTAGGTTAAATAACATGACTAATCTTTAAACATGACATTTGTGCTTAATTCCAAAATGGATTTAAAAGGTTACTATCAATTAGTTCCTACCAATTTAAAATTTGAATTGAGGGTTTGTGCTAGGTTTTTAGAACATGGATTTCTCATCAAGAAAACCATGGAACCTACAACTAGAAGATATGAAGACCATTTATTAACAATGTTAGACAAAATTAACTCAAGACATAATGAATAAGCATATCCTTAAAAAAGTGTATGATCTTCAAATTCTACAAATGATCCAAACATGTCACATTTTTTAATTTAAGTTTCAAGGTATCTCAAGGGTCTCTACTTTTTAAAAAATAGGGTGTATGTTGGACTTAATAGGTTATTCAATTTTAAGTTCATTTAGGATAATGTTTATGGTATGAACCTCATGGTCATGAAGAGTTTTTGCATTTGTATGCTCATTATTTTAAGAAGGTAGGTGGTTTGGAAAAGGTTGATAGAAAATGTCAAGAACTTGGTTTGGAGGTGCATTTGTATTATCCATTAAAAGTTTACCTTTATTGATCAAGTCTTGAAATATGTTCTTAAAGGTATTGCATCTATCAACGTTGTGTCTAATGACATGATGGTAGTTAAAAAAATTGTTCTCCTTATACCAACTTTGTATAGGAAGAGATGAGTCAAATTATTGAGGGGTTTTAATTTTTGGAATTTTTATTATTGATGATTTCAATAGTTTTTTCAAAACTAAAGCATAAGACTCCCCTAGTAGAGTTATTGATTTTGAAAAAATTGGTTTTGGGGTTTTGTATTTTGGTTTTGACTTGAAGATGTGCATGGGTTTGAATGGTTTACCACTAGATAAAGATCCATATAAATGACAATGGCATCAATTGATCTTTTGGTATTGGGGAATGGAAACCACACTAGCAGATAGAATCCCAATGATAAGTGGTGTCTAAGTTATCATTGGTTGAGTTGGCCATATAGCCAAAGGGTTAGTTATAAAGTTGGTGGAAGTTGAAGGTGATTGGGTATTTGTTGGTGGGGTGAGAGAAGCTTGGCTTTGGGAAATACTATTAGATGGGTTACTTAGAGAAGATGAGGTTTGAGTTACCATAGATTAGGTAGTGGAAATTATGGCAATCGAAGTATCACCCATAAGGTAAGTAGGCATGCCATAAGGGGGTTCATTATAAGGAACTGAAGTAGGGTTATGGTTGGAAATTATGGCAAGCTAATGTTGGATGGTAATTTGGTTATTGTCAAGGAGGTTTGTGAAGTCCATTTCCCCTTAGGAAAAAAATAGATGAACATCGGGACTCTAAAAATGATCAAGATAATTATTTGCATAAGGAGTGTGCTCAATGGATGAAGAAGAGGAAGAAGGTTAGTGGTGAGGTTGTTTTTGGTTAGATTCATCTTTGTCTTATTATTGTGTCAAGATCATATAATAAAGTGGTGGTAGTTTACAAGTTGATGGAAATGAACTCACAAAATCAAAAAGAGAGCAAAGAAGAAAAGTCAAGAAAATCACACACACTAAAATTATGTTAGATATAAAGACTTATTTTTATCTCTCTTTGGGATTATGCTTTAAGTTTAGAATTATGAGACTCCATTTGGCTTTTGAAATAGGTACTAGAAGAAGTAGTCTATATATATTTTTAGGTTGTTTAGGCTTGATTTTTGTATTGGAATCAGTACATGGATTGGTATTGGGGCCTACCCCCTCACTTAAAACACCATAGCATAAGGGTGTTAGGTGTTTTTCTAATATATACCTTATATCCAACTTTTATAGTTAGTCATCATACTAAGTTGGTTCTTCCCTTGGTGGTGAAATCCAAGTAAGATAGCTTGGATGGAGGTTGTTGCCAGGTGATGAAATCCCAAGAAGTTCCCTTATGTCAAGCTTTTGATGAGTTAATTGTGTAAGTGATTTGGTATGTGTGTAAATATAAGTGATTGCTACATGATTTATTTACCTAATTAATTAAGTTATGTGACTTAAGTAAATAGGAAATCAAGGTATACAAATTTGATTTTAATACCAAAGGAAAGTTTTAATTTATTTTAATGAATACAAAAACCTTTAAATGTAACCTAAGTGTAAGATGATAGTGTAGTTCTTAGTCCTAGGATGATTTCCTTTCATCTTTTAAAAATAAAGAAAATAATAAAAATGAGTTTTTATTTTTGAAAATAGAGAAAGAACAAGAGATTTTACCTTTTTAGTTTAAAAGTAAGGAAAGAAAGTAATTGTGTTTTTAGAAATTAAGAAGTGTTAGCCATTTTTTTGGCACACATACAACATCTTGACTGGATAGTCATGTAGCAGGGTTCTTGTTGAGAGAGTGGTCCAATGGTGAAACAAATGAATAGAGTTCTAGATTAAATGAGTAGACCAAAGAGATCATGTAGAGTGAAAATATTTTGAAACATTTTAAGCTTGATTAAAGAGCATTTTGTCAAATTCTAAGGAACAATTCTCTAGAGAGCAAAGAAAAAGGTTTTTGAGTAGGTTTTATGGTGAAACCAAGCAGTTCAAGGTCATAGAAAAAGTCTACACAAGCTTCAAGTCTTTGTAGTTCTTTCAGGCCTTCAAGGTTAGTCAAAATTTTAAGAATGAGTTTAGAATAACATATAGACCTTGGAAAAACTAAGTGTAAAATCCTTTTTTTGGCTAAGTCCTTACTTAGGAAAACTGTTTCACGTCTTTATTTTGCTAAGTTCAAATCTTTCAGATCTTTTATTAAGCTACGTCCCAATATTTCCTTTGGGATATTTTATTTGGGTTTTTTGGCTAAGTATAGAGAATTTTTTTAGACATTTTATCTAAAACAAAACTCTCAAAGGGATGATCATTTTCAAGGAAAGTCCTAGATAAAAGTTTCAAAGGGTATCTTTTAGGGAAATTGGTCCAAAATAAAAGCTCTAAGGGTCATTTTTCAAATAAATTATTTGAAATAAAAATCTTGAAGTGTCATTACTTTGTGAAAGTGGCCCAAAAAAATTTATTGAAAGGTCATCTGTTTGAAAAAATTGTCCTGAGACAAAGTCCCAAAGGGTATTTCTTTGGGAAAGTGTCTAATGCAAAAGTCCCAAAAGGTCATTTCTTCAAGAAAGTGTCCAATAGAAATGTTATAAAGGGCCATTATTTTTATAAAGTGTCCAATATAAAAATCTCATAGAAAAAAGTCTTAATGAAATGACCTATGGAATTTGTGTTCCATCAGGGTAATGGAAGTTGTGCAAATGTCAATTTCAAGCTATGTAAGTAGCCATTTGAATTTAAAAAAGGTCTAGGGTAGTCTCATAAGTGTCAAATTCAAGCACAAAAAATGACCATTGGTTTTTAAATGTCTCATATACATCTATTAAAATGTCAAATTAAAGCTCAATAATCATCTATGGGAGATCAAATATTATGGTTGCAAGAACATCAAATACGTTTGTGTAGATGTTAAATACAAGCACATGGACATCAAAGTGAGGCCTCATGAAATAGCCATTTGATTTCAAACATTCAAATCAATGATCCACATTTGATTGTATAGAAGATCTAATGTTGAGAGTTTAATGATAGGTTAATGGGCCTAGGAAAATCAATGATGCACATTCAATCATGCATCCAAGATCAGTAGTGAGTGTAAGGTCAAAGAAGTCAGTGAATCTTAAGGGAAAATACATACATGACAAGTGGAAAAAACACATTTAGTTAGTAGAAGACCAATGATTAGAGTTCATCCAGATGAGTAGGATCTAATAGAGTAAGATTGGTCAATATGTCAATGATCCAAGTCAATTTTTGATAGCCAATATTCCAAGCATATCTAATCCCATTAGTGTTTTTTAGAATTCCAAATAGAGTGGATGAATAATCACATTACTAGTAAATCACCTCCTTTACATGTTTTTATGCATTAATATTCCAATTCAAGAGCCTAGAGGCTAAACCTTCTTATATTCCCGTTTCTTCACCACTTACCCCTCAAGCTCAAGTTGTCCATGAGGAAAAAAATTAGACCTTGATGAAGTAATGGCCAAGTAAAGGAGAAGAATATAGAAGTTCTCAAAAGTTTATTTTTCCCTGCTCTCTAAAAACCCCTACATGATTCCATTACCCTCAAGATCCCAAATTTTGATCATGATCAACATTCCATGATTCATACTCCCTCTCAAGAAAATGAATTTCATCACCTTACCACCATCCCCCTTCTTCAAGAGGAGCTTTTTCTATGGTAAATAGAGGAAGAAGTTTCCATTGTAAGTAAATATATTAGGGAATGTGAATATGAAGCTTCAAGTGTGTATAATGAAGAGTTATTGATTGATACTTCAATTGAGGTACATGTTGAAAATGAGATTATAGCTAATATTGAATAAGTTATCTCAGGTATGCAGGAAAAGCTTGATCTTGATATGGAAGAAACCCATGAAGAATTGGTACAAGATAAAGTCATAAATTAGGTTGAGATATATCCACTTTAGAAGGATCAAGATACATTTCAAAATTATCTTATTCAGATTTATCAAAGTGAGAAATAAAATAATGATTGGTAGTCGTATCTTAAATCTTTGCAAGAGATTGAGGATCTTTTTAAGGATATGTTGCCCATTAGAGAGCATGTTATTGATAAGTTTGATCTATAATCACCTATATAAGATCATGATATAGATTGGTTTGAATATTCAAAGCTCTTTGAGGAGCTTGATTAACTTGTAACATATCATAAGAAAGATAAGGTCACTCAAGGATAATGCATAGATGATATGTCACTTGACAAGGTTGCAGTTGACAAACAGTATGAGAAAGATCCAAAAGTGAAAGATGATTTTGTTTTTATTGGTGATTGATTTGTTATTAATGGCTCATTTTAGAATATGTTGAGATAAATAGTTGTCAAGAAGACTCTCTTCAAAGGTCATGTTAAATAAACACCCTGCTTTGTAACTTATACCTTCACCTAGAATGAGGAAATTCATGTGTTTCCCTTTTGATCTAGGTGGACTATGCTTTTTCATGGTTAATTAAATTAGTTTGTTTATATTTTGTCCTATATAGGTACTTTATATACACATTTGATTTTTTAGGATAGTTTCCCTACTTTATTTTATTTTCTTCCCTATTTTGGTGGAATACTTTATATTTTTAGTTAAGAGGTTTATTTTGTATACACATAATATTTTCAAACTTTTATTGATTACTAACACTTTGTATCTTTTAGGAACATATTGAGTCTCAATCTCTCTAAGTGAATGCCTTAAGGGGTGCACAGGAAAGGGGTGGGTAGACCATCGATGCCTCGTAAGACTATTATCCCTTTTGCCACTTGCCATCTACACATTTATCTCCTAAAACCATTTACCCTAAGCTTATTATTCTCATTCCTACCTCTTCCAATATTTTTCTTCTTTTCATCCTCCTTTTCTTACCTTAACACCCTTTTGGATAATTAGTTATACTAGGTCAACTAGGTTGACCTAGTACAGTTTAAGGGTATTTTTTACTTTCGTAGATTGTTAGCTTTTTGGCCAACCTAGCTCAAACCTAGTGATTTGTCCCAAAAACCACACTGGGTTGATTGAGTCAACATTGTATATCTGACATTCTCAATAGGATTTATGGCAAGGTACACCTATATATACAAGTTCATTTCCCACCATTTCATAAAATAATAATTATTAACAAAGAAGTGCGAGTGAACATCTACTTATTGACCATTCTACTTGAGGAATAAATATTAGGGTCCCATAATTTCTTTGGATATATGGATATTATCTTATGGAGAAGTCTTTTGGATTATTATATAGTTTATGTAGCCTAGAGATGATTTATCTTGGTTATCCTTACATACCACAACAATCTCTTGTGAAGCACCTTGGCCAAGGGAGAGATTGAGGCTTGACAGGTTCATCTTCAAAGGTAAGTATTCCTAACTTTATTTCTCTTTTATAAGATTAGATAGATAATGAATTTGTATTATTATCCCATGTATTAGGATTTTGTATACATTAACATGAGTATATGTCTTCTAATACATGTTTAGTTTAGTTTGTTTTATTTTTTCTAACCCCCAATTTGTGCCACAAGTTTTGGTGTGCACTAGATTAGATTTGCTTTCTTTTTTATTAGAATAAGTGAAATGTTTTAAACCTTAGGAATCCATTAGCATTTTTGTATGATTATGTTAATCTATAGGCTTTGGAACCCTTCCTAGCATGATATGTTGTGACAAGCGATCCCCTTATTGGGTCTATCAAATCCCCATATTGGTCATGCTCCCACTTAACAAGTGTGTCCCCAATTAGAAGTGTAGGTATGCTCTATCTTCACTGAGCTAGGATTGATTTATAGACATGATACATTTTTGATTGCATAGATTCTAGTGAACCTGACATGAAACTATCCTTTACAAGATTTCTTTCACTTATTTCATTCTTTTAATCATCATTTTGATCATATATTTTGATATAATGGATCAATTTTGTTGACCCATTTATTTTTATCTATTCACAAGTTTCCAAGAACATGAAAATAAATTAACTTAATTGACCCAATATAGGTTTCTAGCCTTTCAGACACCTAGTTCAACCTACTAGGTCAACCTAGTTGACCCCATTATAGTTTTAGCACTTTTTCAATAGGTTCTTGCATATCTTGATTGATTCTATCAACCCAGTTTATAGGTTTCTCAAGCATAATTCAAGTTTATTCATCAAAAATATTCCTTCATTGCATCTTTGATCCACCAAGGTTCCTTTCTACCTCTCTATTTTTCTCTTTTCTATCTTTCCTTTCACATTTTATAGTCTTAAAAACTACTCTTTCACAGTCAACTGGATCAACACTACCAACCCAATTCTATGTGTTGTCTAAAATAACTAAATAGACACTATCGACCCAGTTCATATTTAAACTTTGCTTCTATAGAACAAGTTTGACCTTATCAACCTTATTCTATATTTTTTACATATAGTTTCAACACTATACATTTTTTCAAATTGGAATTAACCTCATATATGTTAGTAATTAATTCACACCTTCCTTTTACTATTGCTTGCATGATTAGAATAGTACACATAGGCTAATAGGGGATTTTTAATTAATCACTTAGTTTCACTATTTTTATTTTATGCACACATGACTAAATCAAAAAAACATAAACAAGAACTTTAATATTTTTTCTACCCAAGGCCAACCTACTTGGATTTCATCACTAATGGGGAAGCTAAATTGATGCTCTAGTCAAGTATAAAGCATGGTTAATGATATATTCTGGCTAAGAACCTAACACCCTTATCATTGTGGTATGTGAAGAGAGGAGGTAGGCCCCAATACCAATATTTTATTATTTCCACTACAATCCCTTTCATCCCAAACTACCTAAAACCATCCTTAGATTACTATCTAGTACCTTGCTTATATCCAATTTCCAATCACATTTAAAATCATATCTTAATAATATAATTAACAATCAAGTTGACCAATTAGTTAGCTTTAATTTTCAAGTTGTTTTTTTGTTATTTTTTTAATTGTGTACATAAAAATTTTCATTATCTAGTATTAGTACAAGATTTTACTTTGTGTGTTTCAATTAGATTGACCAACATTAATCCAATTGACTATCTATTTCCTTTCAGTACTTATTTTTTTCATTACTTGCAAATTTATCTTATTTCATCTTTCTATTTATATTTAGGCTTCTTAAATTCCCTATTTACTATACTAGATCAACCAAGTTAACCCAATAGCTTTACTACACTGTACTAGATCGACCCAATTAACCCTATATAGTTTTATAGTCCTTATTTTTGTACTGAATTGACCCAATTGACCCTGTATAGTTTTATTCACCTCTTTCACCTTTGATTTCTCATCTCTCTTATTTTCCCTTTATCATGGAATTTCTATTGGATAATGACACTAAGTCACAGTCAATAGACATGATGAACTTTACCAATCCTAATAGGGTCTCCCATAGATAGAGTAGGGATCCTCTTTTGAATGCTAGTAATGTTCATATTTCCACTCACACAATGAACTATGGGGCTCCTCCTCATACCTCTTCACAACATAATCCTATTTTATCATCAGAAAACCAACCTGAGTTAAAGTATACTCTTGAAATGCTTTTATATCTCTAAATTTCCACAACTTCAAGGAAACTATCCTTATACCATTTATAACCTCATGATTAGTGGTCAAATTGAAGATCCTCATTCACCTACTCCTACATTTAATACAAGATTTGAAGGCACCACTTTCTTTTGTTCTCAACCTTTTTCCTTGAATTCTGACTCCTTTTTATGCCATGGCATCTTCTTCTCTAACCTCTTCTACCTCCATGCCTAGTATCTCAACTAACATGGAAATTTATACATCTAGTGGACCTCTCATAAGGTCAAGCATCCTTAATCCTTCCACTAGTTCATTGTTTTCTACCTAAGGTAAGCATGATTCTAGTGCTTCTTCCTCTCAATGATTCACTAGTCCATATTTTGCTTTAAAAGCAAATTTTTCCACTATTGCTTCAAATTCTCATAATTCTTCTCAAACTCATACCAACACTAATAGAAGTACCCAAGCCACCAATACCAACACAAATACCAATTCTAATGCTTCTAATGTTAATCAAATACATCAAATTTTTTTCAAACTCTCAATCAAATGAATACTTTTTAAGCTCATAACACAAATCAAATGATGAGAATGCAAAACCAACTTCTTAATCTTCATGAATACTTTTCAAGATCATAACAAAAATAAAATTATGAGAATGCAAAACCACCTTCTTAATCTTCATGAATACTTTTCAAGATCATAGCACAAATCAAATGATGAGAATGAAAAACCACCTTCTTAATCTTCAATCTCATCCACAACCAATGGCTTAGGGCACACATAACTAGAATGTTCTCCCTCCTCCTCTTTAATATTCTCAAGGCAATCTCATTCCTCAGCCTCCTTTATTCAATAAAACCATCAAGCATCTACAAAATGAACCTCTCACTACTCAAATTGCCAACATTGATATAGCAGGTGTAACACCTACAATTTATTATAATGGGTCAACTTATCCTACCCTTCACTTCAAGACATTTGTAAATATTTACAAGGATTAGGTCAAACTAAACAAATTTTCCTCTTCCAAGATCCTAGCCAAAACTCTCATGGGTGATGCCTTGGTTTGGTACAATCAACTTAGAACTCTTTCTAGTTCTAGTTTGGAGGACTTAGTAAATGTTTTAGTTCAAGAATTTTAAACTAATGACCTTCTTGAAAACACTTTGGCCCATTTCACTAATTTCAAAAAAAATGATAATGAAAATACCCAAGCCTTTATCAAGAGATAGAATAATATGTCAAATAAATGTGAGCATAATAAGTGGATGATAATCTTTTTCATCTCTTTACAAATTCTCTTTCCTAAACTTCAGTATCAAGTCCACACTCTCTCTCCACATACCTTGAAGGAGGATATTGACCAAGCTAAAATACAATATTTCCTAATTATAACCACCCCAACCTTTTATCAGTCTTAGGCTATTACTTAAGAATAAAAACCACAATATCACCAATGATGGTGTTATCGATTCTTATGACACCATTCACAATGATCAAGATATCATTCCTAACCCTTCCTATAAACTAGCACCTTCTTCTCAACAATATACTAATCCTCATTTATCTTCACCCAATAATATCAATGTTCACAAACCTCTATCCTCAATTTAACTTCTTAAGCATTTGTCCATACCTCTTCCATGAGAACTTGACCCCACCCATCCTATAAAATCCTAGTATGATCCTAACAAGTTTTGTTGGTTTCATGCTATTTGGGGTCTTTCTCATGAGACCTGTAGACAAATTCATAATTTATCTATGGATTTCCTTTTTGGACCTAATTTTTATCATGATTCCATTATTGATAAGCATCAACAATACTATGAGATTTATTTTAAGGACTATAAATCAAATGATAAAACTCAAGCTTTGAATCAAGAAAATGCTCATTTAGCTATCTATAAAGATATTTTACCTATTCAAGATGCTCAAGACAAGCCAACCCCTTCCATAAATAATGTATAAATTCTTGTTGAACCAACCTATAAAGAGAATGGGGTTAACATGACTAAGATGTGAAGAGTGGTGGCTTTCATTGATTCCCAACCTATTTATACTCCTCCTTCCCATAAGACATATCATGTTATCTAGGATTCTTCTCTAACTCATTTAAATGACTTGGGGTAATAAGATCTTATCAATTTTGACAATCTAATTTTTTATTCTCCTTTGGATAACACATCCCATTCTATTTCTACCACTCTTCCATCATCTTCTATTGCTAATGATAATTAAGCTTTTACTAACACTTCTTCTCCTTCTTAAAATCAACTTAAACCAACTAATTCGCCAGATCAACATGATTTAAAACCTTGTTCTAAACCTTATTCTCAACCTTATCAACAAAAAGTACAATCTATGTTATCTCCTCCTGAGGACCTCCTTATTCATTATGTACCTATATCTAATAAACTTTTTATGGGCTATGATGAGTGGGATCCCATTTCAAAACTCACTAATCTCCCATCCCAAATTACATTTCTTGAGATTATGAGGCATTCCCCACATCATAAAAACTATCTCATGTAGCTCTTATTTGAGATGAATGTGCCTTGTCCTCCCCTAGTAGGATAGGAGGTAGCTTTATTTGATTTTGAAGATAGTATATTACAATAATGTGAAGAGATGTCTATCAACATTAATGAAACTATAGACACTTATCTTTCTCTATGATTTCCTATTGAATCTATGATTCTTGATGAGATTTTACTTTGTGTAGATGATCATCCCTTATTTATTAGCATCTAAATCAATGATATCTAATTCAAGCATGCATTGATTATTGAGGGTTCTAACAACTATGTCACTTCTCTTGATTTCATTAAGATGCTTAGATATTTTGAATGCAATATCAAGTCTACACACAACACATGATAAGGATATGATAGAAGGTGAGTACCTCCTCTAGGTTACATGTGGCTTCCTATTACCATCCAACCTATCACTGTATGCATGAAGATGATGATATTCAACTTCCACCTTTATTATAACATCTTTCTTGGTAGGCCATGGACTCACTACATGAGAGATATCACTTCTTATTCCTTATAATGCATTAAATTCCCTAATAATGGATCCATTTATAGGATTCAAGGTGACACTAACCCTTGGAATTTCAAAAACTTCCAAGATCATGCTATCTTCAAGATTCCTACTCTTGAACCTTTGCCAAGTGTTCTATTTCATGAGTCTCAGCATCTCAACTTTCCTATTATTTCAACCTATAGTTATAATGGGCATCTCGATCTCATTTGTAAAATTCCTCTTAATATTTTAAATTCTTGTGATGATGAGCCTGATGAGATTAATTTAGATATCAAAACTTTTGATCTCTTACCTCATCTCATCTCATAGCTTCCTACTTCCTTACAGCCTCATTCTTGCAAACCTCCTTGCGATGACATTCCCAAAGTCTTGACTAATACCAGGCATTCTATTCAAAATACTTCATCAGATGACAAGTTTATCCCTACCTATGTCATTGATCTTCATAATCTTGATTATGATGATGGTTATTCCTTAGATGATCCATTTTTAGGTGGTCTTAGCTAGGCTTGTGATGTCGAGATTGTCCTTTATCATTCTTCTTTACTTGAGTCTTTTCATTTATATAATCATTTTACTTCACTTATAGTTCCTAATTTTTTAATTTTTCCCTTTGATCCATCAAGGGTAGAGATGGTTTCAACACCTACAATTTTTGAGGAGCCACATAAGGTTATGTTCATGGATCATGTTATGTTCAGGCCTTACTATTTTGCTAGGTACCCTGACCCTCATAGATGGTTTACCCTTGAGGTTAGTGCAACTCTCCTTAGACCCTCTATAGATCCTAATCCTCCCTTAGTAGAGTTGGATATAGTTGATCCTCTTCCCATTTTTTCTATAGTTGATCCTATTTATATTGTTACTATTGATAAGCTTACCCCTACTTATGATGATATTATTCATTCCATTGATTCTATCTCCATTCCTTCCTCATCATCACCCTCCCATAGTGATGGTTTCCTTAATTTACCTAGGATGTCTCCTCTACCCACTAAATGGGCCAATGAGTGTTCTTTAACTTATTCCACTCCTTATTTACCTCCTTACATGAGTGCTTTTACTAAATCCACTCACAAGCATATTTTTTGCTTATATGGATAGATAACCATTATTTCACCCATTGTCATAAGTTAAAATAATATTTTGATACATTGCATCCTTCTTTCCCATCATCAATAAAATCCATACCTCCCCTTAAGGTAATTCCTAAATATTTGCCCAAGTATGGTGAGGTATATTATTTATGGCATCTGTGTGGTACCCATCACATTGATTTTTGTTGCATCCTATAATAACACCTCAAAGATCACCTTATATCTATTCTTGAACCTTCTTCCATTCCTCCCATAGGTTGTTCCCACAAGAAGGATCCTCCTTATTCTCTTATGGTTCCACATCTAGTGGTTTCATCACCTCTTGTGGTCCCTTCATCACCTTCTTTTCCTCCACCTATGATCCCTTAACCTATGGACCTTCCCTCACCTATGGATCCTTCTCAACCCGTGAGTCCTTCACCTATGGATCCTTCTCCACCAGTTATTCCTTCTTCTCCCATATATCCTACTCTCACAAATTATATTGACTAAAATTTACATAATTTTCCTCCTTATCATGATCCATGGATCATTCCTTATTTTTTAGTTGAGGAGATCAAAAATAAAGTATTTTCCCAATAATCATTGAAAAATGATGAAACTTTAGCAGCAATGTGTATCTAGCTTTATAGAGACTTATATGATGTATTAGATAATATATTTGGATAGATTTACTAATATTTATGAGCATATTCATGGAGCTTTCACATTTATATTGGATTGGATGTGTGATCCAATATTATTTCTATCTATTATATCATTTGACACTATGTCAAATTTTTGCTTATCTTATATCATGATTTCTTACTTGTATTATATCATGCTTATCTTTTATATTTTGCATATTATTATCTTTCCTTTATCATTGACTTCCCTTCTCTTTCCCTATATTTTCCTCAAAAATATTTTTATTATATCTTTATGATTGTTTCACATTCTTATCCTTATTTTTCATATGTAATTTGTCATGGTGATTTGGTTATACTTACCCTATTTCCCTTGGTTATTATCTCCCTTTACCATGTGATTAGTTATCAAATAATCTATCTCATTACTATCTCCTTTCACTGGTTCATTTTGGATCTCCTTTTTCCCTTATTTTTTTTATCTACAAACTAAGCATATACATGATTGAGACTTCAGATCACATGCTAGTTCATTATCAATCCTAAGTGTCCTAGTCTATCTTTATATTTAGTTACTTAGCTTCCTTTATCTTTAGCCTATAACTCATTCATGTGTATCACTATCTCTCTCATGATTGGTCATTCTAAGTCTGTATGGAGGAGGAATCTTAAAATGCCTTCAAAAAAATTTAAAATCCAAATCATTTAAATAAAAAGCAATGATATCAAAAGGCAAAATTATTATTAAAAGTCTAATCACACTAAAATATGTGATTCAAAGCACATTTATTTCTTCTAGTCGAATCTCAAAATCCACAACTAGCCTCGTGGTAGAGCCAAGGGCCCTTGGGGTGTGGTAGGCTAGTGGATTAGAAGAGGAAAATAAAACAATCTTTTAGTGCTACCTACTTTCTCATGTCAGTACCCAATCTTAGTAGTAGACCTATGGCTTTATAAAGGGTCCTGAAGAGCAAGGAACACATTTTGGGATGGTAGGTCCATTTTTTTTCTTTTACCAATATACCTTCATGAGCTAATCTTAGTATCATGCTCATTTTCCTACATATCTTTGTGTCTACACGTAATAGGTTTCCTTTGTACATAGATGACCACTAGTCACATAGTGTCTTTTCATGTCCTTAGTATGCCTCTTGCCTCCTAAGTTCTTCTCATAATATTATTAAGTCTTTATTTTTACACTCCCTTTTTCACTCCTTATTTCCTTTATATTTCCTCTTAAGAATTATTATTTTATCTACTGATCACTCACCTTGGGATTTCATTTGTGAGTTGCTTTGTAAGACTGTAGATAGGGCCCAACCATCCTCATAAATTACCATATTTTCCTTCTTATTACCCACATCCTTTATTACCCATTTTTTCCTATTTACTCCACCCCAGTGGTGTTTTCTTTGTTGAGTTGTAGTATAAGACCATAGGTAGGACCCAACCCTCCTCACAAAAGTTTCCAATACCCAAGTCACCATCTAAATTACATGTGTCAAATTTGAGATAATATTTTATCAATTATGGAGTTACACATCATTTTATATGCTTCTCATCTTAATTTAGTATGTTTTATGCTTACTTCATTTTTATTTCACCTTTTTATCTTCTTGTTTTCCAAGTAAATGTAAGATATAAACCATTTATTGAATTTTTCATACTTTCTAGCTTGAATTAGTATGACCAATTTAAGATCAATCTTTTACAATTATATTTATCTTTCATACTTTCCAGCATGATTTAGTATGATTGATTGACTTAATTAATTTGTTTTTATTACCATTTGTGCCCTTTTACATACCTTCCATTTTATTAATTTGTTTGTCATACTTCCATATGTGATATTAGTATGATTTTATTTTTCTTAATTTGGTGCAAAAATCTTTCTCATTGGTTTATAAACAAATTCATTTTTAACATCTTTTTTTTCCTTTTTTTGGTTCTTTATATTTAGTCATTTCTTGTTATTACACATTTCCTATCAAAATAGTGTGTATTACATTTTATCGATTGATTATATTTTTCCAAGTCCTTTTTTCCTATTTAATTTTAACCATGCATGTGTCTTTCATAATGATAAAAAAGAAATGACATCTCATATATTTCCTGTAGCATATACAATAAACCAAATTACATGTACTAGAAAGAAATATACCCTAAGCATCCATAACCATTACCATAATAAACAAATAGAATCAACCATGATGACAACATACACATCCAACAATAATATACCAAAATTATCCATATATGTCTCATGAGTTTGATATAATAAATGCAACCATATACATTACCCCAGCTCTATGGATGGGTCCCATCCTATTTATCTCATGGCCTATCCATGCTACCTATTGAGGCATCAGTCTGATGCCTCTAAATATTATGATATAATGAGGTCATCTAAAATATCAATCCCTCTACCTATCCCTATAGGTGTGTTACTTGCATCTATGACTCCACCAGCTAGGTCTAAATCTCTATCATCTATGCTATTATATCTAGATGCATAGTTATCTCATTTGTTAAGGCCTAACTTGCATGTAACTCCCCTACACCTATCACTATTGGTGGTTTCATCCTCTCTCTTTATACCTATATCTACCTCACTACCTCTCCAACTATTATAAACTAGCACACTTGAGCTAGGGTAGATGGTGCACTTAGATCCTCTAGTGCCATGGGGTCATATGGATGTAGAGTCTCATATAGGACATCATGGAGTGTTCCCCTCACTAAAGAACCCAATCTCTCCTCCTCATCCTCACCTACACCTTAAAAATCACACAATATAGATATTAGATCACTATTATATCTTATAATATCTTTGTTCTAAATAAAATATAAGGAATAATTTAAATGTCTCTTTTTACATATTTATGTCTTGAATATTATGGTCTCACTATTTGTGTGACCTCCTTGCATAGTCTCCCCATCTACATGGCCTTCTATCACCTCTTATGTAGGTTACATCCTCAACTCAAACCTAGCTATCATGGCTCATGTCAATCTCAACTTGCATTTGAGTGATCTCTCTATCATCTCCTTTAGCTCACTTATGGGGTCATCTAGGATGGTAATAGTCTCTACTCTCTCCTCTACCACCTATCTCCATCAGTGTCATGTTATCAATGGCCACTATTCATCTTGATGTAGAAGTTGTAGTGGTACATCTGGTATCTCTACCTTTATAACCCTATCTTCTTTCTCAATTCATCATCATGCTTGACCAATTTATGGTCACTCTTAATGTGGCCCCAAGGTTAGCCTCACTACTAGTGGCCCTAGTCCTCTCCTCCCCCATGGCTCCCTCACATGCCAATCCCACTACTCAAGAATTAGTATCAGTGTTAAAAGATGAGGTAGGCCCATCTTCCTTGGCACTTGTACCACTGGATATGGCTTTATCCACCAAAAATAGTGTCTAACTACCTCTACCCTCTCTATCATTAGTGGAACTATGCCACATCTCACCCATATAGCTATTATGTACTCATATGGCTACCACACAATGTTTGTAATTATCACTAAATACAACATTATCATGTGGGGCATGACCCATGCTTCCTATTCTACCCTCCAACTTTGTACTTAAGGTAACCTATCATTAACCACATGGGGCAACCTAACTAGTCAGTACATAAGAAACCTCTCATATATCCAAGCTATCAACAATATTATTAGTCCCATGGTACTCTCCCCTTTGACTATCATCTCATATATATCATATACCAATTGGACCTAGCTGATAAATCCTAGGTCATATAGAACTCACTCCTCCAAGATAATCCTACTTAATACTACCATGAATAGTGGTACCTTGCCATTTGACTTGTGACATAAAATTGACTATGTCATAAGGCCTATCATATCCTTTTGGATATCCATAATCTATGATGTATAGACATAAAACACACTCACTCTCCTACCTAGTAATATCATATCTAAGCCTATAGCCCACATGTATAAGGCTCTCCTCTCCTTTAGACTATTTATTGTCCCTATGGTTAACTACACTCCTACTATACGTAGACCTATGATGGAATAGACATCCACTAACATGATATACACCTATACTATATCCCCATCCACCTCCCATTTGAAGGTATTAGTCAATCATTCATAGCAATCAATGAACATGACTAACAGGTCAACACTAAGGGGGATCTCACACATCTCTACTATCCTAACTAGACTTATGGATCCTAGTATAGCCCTATCTCCATCTAATAACTTATATAAAAGGTTTGATAACCATGCCACATCCACAAGTATCTAAAATCTCCATCATTCCTCCATCTAAGAAAACAATAAAGGATGTACCAGTTCTTCCATGTCATGTATCATCATTATACATTCTTCATACATTATTTTACCTTTTAAAGAAAAAAGAAGCCTAAAATTATTTCATTTTCTTCTCTTTATCTTAATTTTATCCTTCTCGGTCCTTCTTGATCTTACTTGGTCATTCTGGGCCATTATAGCCCTCTTTTATCCTTTTGCATGCTTTTTTATATCATTCTAGCCCTTTAGTCAAACTAGTTTGACCAAAATTTTCCTATCTTTTTGCCTATTTGAATCAAACATCTAAGTCAACCCCCCTTCTCTTCCCCTCCCTATTTTTGAGTTTCCATTCTAGACCTTTCAGACCACTTGGAAAATCCAAACTAGGCTTTTAGCCTATAAATTGTATAGGGTCAACCCATACCTACTAGGTCAACACTTTAGATTCTGCTTATTTTCTAGCCTATTAGGTTGACTGGGTTGACCCATTGTTTTTTCCCTATTAACCCCTTCCATTTTCTAAAAAAGGTATAATTTTCTTGATTTTTTCTTAAACCCTCCAAACCCATTTCCCATCTTCCTATTTGATACCCCTAGAATCTAATTTTACCTCATTTTGACATCTAGAAATGCTTAAAATTAAAAATTAATAAAAACACAATTCAATAAAAAAATTTAACAACTTTTTTTAGATTCTTAGTTGCATACTTGTAGTGCACCTACTACCACCTCTAGAGCCTCTCCCTATCTATCATGTTGTCTCCTCGCCATTTTAGCTTGTTTTCTCTCCATAGCTCTCTTTTCTCTCCTTTACAAGTCAAAATAACAAATGATTTTTCCTTTCCCCTAATTTAAAACACCTTTTCAGTAATTTAAATATTTTAATTAAGTGGATTCCTTATTTTACTTATATTTTTGTTTTTCTTCATCCATTTTTTCAACTATAAAAAGTTTTAGATTCATGATGATGTAGAGAATATTTCCCACTATCATATGCCTATATTCTACATGTTCATCTAGTGTTCTTTACATTAGACACCTTCACATTTATTACAGTCTACTTCTTTATCTACAACACTAAGGTAAATTAAAGTTTTATGTTTTTTAATTCAATCTTTTCATTTATCTTATTTGTTGCTTATTGCACTTTACTTATCATCAACATTGTGTGTTATCATGTTTTATCTCAAAGTACCATCCCATGTTGTACTTACATGACATGTGATGAGATTTTAGTGGGGAATATATATACACATAATATTTTCAAACTTTTTATTGATTACTGACACTTTGTACCTTGCAACATCCTATCAAGTCTAAATCTCTCTAAGTTCATGCCTTAAGGGGTACACTAGGAAAGGGGTGGGTATACCATCGATGCTTTGTACGATTATTGTCCCTTTTTCCACTTGAAATATACACACTTGTCTCCTAAAACCATTTACCCTAAGCTTATTCTTCTTAGTTTTACCTCCTCTAGTCTTTTTCCTCTTTCCATCCTCCTTTTCTTTCCTTAACACCCTTTTAAATAGTCAATTATATTGGGTCTATTAGGTCAACCTAGTATAGTTTAGGGGTATTTTTCACTTTCTTAACTTGTTAGCCTTTCAACTAACCTAGCTCAAACCTAGTGATTTATCCTTGAAAACACACTGGGTTAACTGAGTCGACCTTGTATAGTTGATGTTCTTGAGAGGATTTAGGGTAAGATCCAACTAGAATGGTCAATAAGTAGATGTTCAATCTAAATTCATTTCAAATAATTATTATCTTATGAAATGATGGGAAATGAACTATTATATATAAGTTTATTTCCCATCATTTCATAAGATAAGAATTATTAGCAAAGAATTGAGATTGAACATCTGCTTATTGACCAATCTACTTGAGGAGTAAAACTTAGGGTTCCATACTTTCTTTGGAGATATAGATATTATATTATGAAGAAGTATTTTTGATGCTTAGATAGGTTGTGTATCCTATACATGATTTATCTTGGTTATCCTTACATACCACAATAATTTCTTGCGAATCACCTTGGCCAAGTGAGATATTGAGGCTTGATGGGTTTATCTTTAAAGGTAAGTATTCTTAACTTTATTTCTCCTTTGTAAGAGTAGATAAATAGTACATTTGTATTCTTATTCCATGTATTATGATTCCATATACATTTACATGAGTATATCTCTTATAATACATGTTTATTTTATTTGTTTTATTATTTCTAACCCCCATTTTGTGACATAAGCTTTAGTCTACACTAGATTAGATTTGACTTCTTTTTATTAGAATAAGTTAAATGTTTTAAATCTTAGGAATCCATTAGGGTTGTTATGTGATTGTATTAAACTATAGCCTTTAGAATCATTCCTATCATAATATGTTATGACAAGTGATCCCCTAATCGAGTCTAGAAAATCCCCATATTGGTCATGCTCCCACTTAGTAAGTGTATCCCCAATCAGAAGTGCAGGTATGCTCTATCTTCTCCAAGCTTGGATTGATTTATAGGCATGATACATTTTTTATTGCATACATATTGTAGTCATGGAACAAATGTATTATCTATTATGAGTCAGAATTCATGTAAATGGTATGAGTTCTCAAGAATACTAGGCATGTTGCCCAGTTTTTTGGCCCACATACAAAGTTTTTATTGGACAATCATGTATCAAGATTCCTATTGAGAGAGTGGTCCAATGGTTGAATAAATGAATAGAGTTCTAGATGGAATGAGTAGAACAAAGATATCATGTAGAGTGCAAAGATTTTGAAACATTTTAAGCTTGATTAAATTTTATTTTGTCAAATTCTAAGGGATAGGTTTATAAAGCAAAGAAAAGGGTTCTTAAGAAGGTTTCATGGTGAAACCAAGTAGTTCAAGGTCATGAAACAAGTCTTCACAAGCTTCAGGGCTTTGTAGTTCTTTCAGGCCTTCAAGGATCAAGAAACATCTCAAGCATGAGTTCAAAAGAACATACAAACCTTGGAAAAGCTAAGTGAAAAACCATTTTTTTGACTAAGTCCTTACTCAAGAAAATTATTTTAGGTTTTTATTTTACTAAGTTCAAATCTTTCAGATCTTTTTTTTTGGTAAAGTGCTAATATTTCCTTCGAGAGATTTTTTTTGGCATTTTTTAGCTAAGTATTAGGAATTGTTTTAGACATTTTTTTTGAGACAAAACTCTTAAAGGGTCATTTTCAAGGAAAGTCCTAGACAAAAGTTTTGAATGGTATCTTTTAGGGAAATTGGTCCAAAATAAAAACCCGAAGGGTCATTTTTCAAGAAAATTATTTGAAATAAAACTCTTAAAGGGTCATTATTTCAATAAAGTGGCCCAAAAAAAAGTTTTAAAGGGTCATTTCTTTGACAAAATTATCCCGAGACAAAGTTCTGAAGGGTATTTCTTTGGGAAAGTATAAAATGTAAAAGTACTAAAAGGTCATTTCTTCAAGAAAGTATTTGATGCAAAAGTTCTAAAGGGCCATTATTTCAAGAAAATGTCCAATAAAAAAAGCCCATATATAAAATTCCAAAGGAAATGACTTGGGGAATTTGTCTTTCAACAAGGTAATGGTGGTTGTATAAACATCAATTTTAAATATGATGAGTAATTGTTTGAATTCAAAAAGTTCTAAGATGGTTTCGTAAGTGTCAAATTAAAGCATTAAAAATGACTGTTGGTTTTCAAACGTCTCTAAGATATCCACAAAAATGTAAAATTAAATCTCAACAATCATATATTTGGGATCAAATATTGATGGTCACATGAACATTAAATATGTTTGTATAGACATCAAATATAGACACATGGTCATCAAAGTGAGGCTTCATGAAGTAGTTATTTGATTTCAAATATTCAGATCGATGATCCACATTAAATTATATAGAAGATCTAATGATGAGAGGTGACTGATAGGTTGATGGTACTAGGTAGATCAATATTTCACATTTGATTATGCATTCAAGATCAACTGTGAGTGTAAGGTCAAAGAAGTCAGTGAATCTTGAGGGAAAATGCATACATGATAAGTGGTACAAGTGCATTCAATTGGTAAACTATTGATGATCAACATTCATCTAGATAAGTAGAATCTAATAGAGTGATATTTTTTATATGTTAATGATCCAAGTTAATTTTTGATAGCTAATAACTAAAGGGCAAGACCAAGATATTTTTGATGAAAGTTAATGAGCCATTTTTTAGTTGAGACAAGTAAATACAAAGAAGCTGAGTTTGAAGACATCCTAGGATTGAACTAGAATGTATATTTTATGATCAAAGGGGCCTATTAAAGCTCCATATATGTATAATAGGTCTCTTAAGACCTGACATAGACAAAAGGGTGGTGATTGAGTGTCAAAGTGAGATCAAATATCTAGCAAGTTTTGTCTCATTGACATGAAAGCTATGGGAAAACCAATGAATATGATTGGTTTTCAATCTATATAATGACATAGATCCTTTAGTTTTGAGGCATGAAGAGTTGGTATTTATCATGAAATTGATTAAATGATAGTGTAGAGTCCTAAAATGAATATATGGCAATTGGATAGAGGTAGTTGAGCATTCAATTATTTTGTAAGGCATTTGAAGTTGTGCCTTCTTGATAAGATCCTTAGTCAGCATCTTCAAGACTACTCATCCATCAAAAGTGGTTGGGCCTCTTTTGATTTATAAATCTCTCTCTTTCTCTTTTTTCTATAAATATAGGATTTTAAGCCTTGAAAACAACTTGGTAATCCCTCTCTTGGGCATGACTAGACTCTACCTAGATTTGATCTTTGTAACCTCTTAAGATAAATAAAGGACTCTTTTCATATTTTATTATTCTGTTATAATGTGTCAATGTCAGATTGATTTTCATATGTGGTAGAAACTTCTCCCTTATCAAATCTTGAATCTCACCTAGCTACTAGTTTATCTTGTTCTATGGGTCATGTTTAGTGTTTAATGTCATTTAATTAAATTTAGCAAGTGGATACTTTGAATGGTTAGTGCCTTAAATAAAGCCTCTTCATCACTTTCCTTAGGTTTTTTTATCATTTGGTGAACCTCTACATGAAATAATAACTCATAAATATCCATTTGGAGTTGTAGATCTAATCGCATTAGTGTTTTTTAGAAGTCTATATAGAGTGGATGAATAATCAAATTAATGGTGCATCACCTCCTTTACATTTGTTTATGTATTGTTACAAATTTTATCTCTCTTTTCACATCCTAGGATCAGTCTCATATTGGACTATATTTGAGTAGAGGACCTAAACAATCCCCTCCTCAGCTAGGTTTCAAATCTAGAACACCAATAGAAGGAAGTTGTGATTTTTGTTTTAAAAATGTAATAAAAATCATTTGGCCTTTTGAAATAAATTAGATGATTTATTCATTAATGTAATTATAACTTTCGTAAAATATGTATGAACCCAAGAAAAATTAGGGGTCTCATCGAGCATGCAAGAATGTTTTGTTAGTGCCCAAAATTATGTTGGAACAATTTGGGTCTTTATATGATGAATTACATATGCTTGAGCTAAGTGAGCTTCAATTTTTTAGTTTCTTTCCTTCCCTCATTAGGAGGAGAGGTTGGGACATGTAATTTGAGTAATCGTGTCTATCATCTTGATTAGTTGAGTCTAGAGGGACATATATCAAAGATATAAAATACTCTAGAAAGGATCAAGAGAGATTGAAGAGTTACAAAATGTGGAATAAAGATCCTATGGCACATGAATCTATAGTGAATAAATGAGGGTGTTACCATGTCTTTTTCCAAATCTTGGATCCTTCATGCTCAAGGGAGGAGATATGTCAATGTCCTAGATAAATTAATAGGGTACACTTATGTGTTTTGGTGATTAAGGTGAGGAGTAGTCTGATGAACCAAATGAAAAATATGTATTTGACTCAAGGGACCCCAAGGAGTAAGATTTGGGGGATGGAAAGATTTTGCACTTCTCCCCTTTTGAATAAAGTTGGTATAAAGGGTGGAAGTGGCTATGACCCTAGATTGTTTTTTGATTTAGACATTTGGTAGAGTATCAATCCCTCAAACATGTTAGGCACCTTTGAATAATTTCCCCACTTACCTTTTTTGTGGGCATGGTGCTTAAAATCCCCAGGGCCTAAATGTTTGATTGTATAAAGAATATTTATGCCATGTGGAGGTACTCAAGTGTTTTTCAACTTTGGGACCTTTTTGTAGATTACCTCACTTACTTTTATGGACATTTTCCAAATGGTACCTAAAGGCTTGAATGCTTAGTTTTTTTCAAAAAAATGATTGTTTCAAGTAGTGTCCTTGGTATCAACAAGGACTCAAAACTTCTTGTCCTACAACACCAGAAGATCATAACAAGTGAAAAGGTGTGAAAGTCCCTAAGAGCCCAAACATAATATTTTAAATATATGATTCACTCATATTTTTCCAGGTAGTATAAAAGGAAGGTCACTTGGCACATAAAGGAAGGCTTTGCATTTTCCCTCTATTTTTAAAATGAGGCTCAAGTAATTAATGGGGTAGGTGTTGATTAGCTACCTCATCTTGGAGCATTAATGGTAACCATAATTCTAAAATATAAGGGATTGTAATTAAGTGTTATCTTTCATTTGAACTCATCCTTCACATTTAGATCCAAATATTTGTCCTTCCAAGTGACTAAATATGCTAGAGTGAAGAATAAAGTGAATATAGTGAATCAGGGTATGAGTCTCAAAAGGTCTCCATTTCCACCTATGTGCATCTTTTGCTAATACCAAAAAGTGTTTTGAAACCTTTTTGTATTGTGTTTTAAGAGGTAATTGAGATCTCAATTAAGAATTCTTTTAGTGAAAATATTTTTATTCCTAAGTTAATACAATAACAAGAGACTTCAAAAAAGATGGTAGCTTCTTCAACAACATCCAAGGGAAACATCATATCATTATTGGACTCAATCAAGGACACTAATGTCATGAATTTTTATTTTGGGGCCCTATTGAATATTTTTCAAAACCCCAACCCCCCATAAGTAGTTTCTAATTTTGGCATACGCTACATTTCACCAATAACAACATTCCCCCTAGCTACTCCATACTCAGAGCTCATCATAGCATGTGCTTGAGCATATCAACCAAATACCAAAACTATCATCAATTGTAGTAATTCAATGGTATGATCCTTTACTCCTAAATCCCTCATCACCATGATTGACATTCCCCCTCAACCATAAAGTATCACACTTAGCATCAAGGAATGCTAGCAAAATACTGACAAAGATGAGAAATCCATCTAAGAAGTCATGAACTCATGGTGGCTAGACAAAAAGAGAACCAATGTCTCAAGGATGTTAAATAACATGAAATTGGTAGAATTTAATGAGCTACCTTAGTATATTATAACCATGGCCACCATAATTTAAGGGATACCCATTGCTGAGAAGTTTGAGACATGGATGTTTTTTATAATGTTATACATGTTAGAAGGGAAAAGGAGGATTGACTAGCCCATGATCCTCAGTGATAATTTACACACACAAATGATATACCTTTAAGTGTCCATCCTCTCTAAGGAGGAATTTAAAGGTACATTTTATATGTGTTCCTACTTAATGTATAGCTTGGTGCATAATAAGGTTTTCTAGGGACTTACCAAGAACCCTGTAGAGATGAGAATCTATGAGATATATCTTAAGGTAACCCTAGAGGGGTCTAAGAATAGTTTTTATAAGGTTCATAACTCCTCTTTCACTCCCATGATGAGCATATTTTACCCCCTCTGGAGCCTAAATAGAATGTCCACTATGGCCAAGCAATTAATATAAAAATAAGGTGCCACATATATTCAATTTTAGACATTCACATACATCAGGGTTAGTGGTTATGTGGGGGCACCTCAGAGGATCCCAAGATATATAGATTATAAATTGGTGGTTATGGAGTTGAGCTAGTAAATGGTGCCTCTGCATGAGATGATTTCCATGAAAAATATAAACAACCCTTTCAAATTCCCTATGAAAATTGGGTATTACACATGCCCCTCAGTGGCCAAGGCAAAGGGGTTAGAGTAGGTAATGAGAATGTATATGTTTGATAAGATGCCACATTAACCCAATTATGACATCAGGTGTTTAGTGAAAATGATGACAAATGTAATATTGCATCAGTCTCACTATGAAGACCTTTGGTCTAACTGTACCACCAAGGAAGATGTCTAAAAGTGGGAATATATGAGGCTAATAGTATAGAGTTCATAGCCTATAAGGTCACTCCTGTCCGTAAAGACATGGTGGATGACAAGTTGATACTCTTTTTAGCATACAATAGAGATAATATTGAATCCTAGTCCATCACTTAGCTAGACTTCATTATGAAGGAAGATGACTCCATCCCCTAGTGAGTAATGTGGATAATGAGGAGAACCTTCAAATGGTTGAAGGAGCATGGAATCAACCTTGATACATATAACACCCCTACCCTCTAATAGTTAAGAACAATAAAGGAATTGAATGCCTTCCTCCTTGAATATAGTGGTGACCCTCTGGCCTCATCATCATCTATAACAAGAAAGGGGAAAAGAAAGATAGGAGACATTAACTTCACCAAATAAGTGGACATCAAGAATATGACTATGGCACAATCTAAGGCTATGTTGTCTTTCTCAAAAATAACAATCTTGGTTGAGAATTGGGATACAATTATCATGGGGTAGGTCACGCTAGCTAGTTCCACTCCCATATTGATTTTAGGGAGGGAGGGAGGATGGTACTGACCATATCAATAGCCCCCCTATGCCCACATTCAAGCACCAATCCAAATTGTCCTACCTACACATTAGGATAAAATAGATCCTTCTCCAAAAATATATTCAAGGAAGAGAGGAGGAGAGGAACAAGAGGACTTACCAAAGCAAAAGAGAGTTAAGAAGGCCCTCTAAATTTCAATGAAGTCTCTAACCAAGTAGAGCATAGTTATTTTCAAAGACATGATCACAAAAGAGATCTCACTGAAGAGAAGAGAAGATAAAGATTTTTACACATAGAGGGTTAGGGATATGAGTGAGGGGGAGGACTCAAATGAAGGAAGGATGATAGTAGATGTAATGAAAAAAATTCACCTTCACTCCCCCTAAGGCAAGAACTAGGAAAAGAACCCATAGGGAGAAGTGTCATAACCCATAAAGGATCCTCACAAAGGGATAATCTATAGAGGGGGAACCTACACAAAAATAAGGTGAAGGTGATCAGGAAGGGTTCAAATCTCCAAATGATCCTTTATATTTTGATGATGTTGTGAAGGTTAGAACTAAGGTAGATACCCAAGTAGAGGCCCCTATTGAAAAAGATCCCCACTCCCTAGAGACAGAGGCATTTGTCTAGAATGTTATTTCTCAGTTACCTAGGTAGGACAAAACTAGTGAAGTCAAAGACACCCCAAAGCTAGATGAAAGGATTAGGGTGAACCTAGGGATGACATTTAGTCCCCAACTAGTAGTACAAAGGTGGGAGAGTAGGAAAAGAATAAAGGAGAAGATGAGGGATCGAGCCTACAAATGGGCACCCCCACAACTTTAGAGGTCAATAAAGGTGATGAGGAGGATGCCCTCAGGGTGCTACTTCAATTTAAGTCCCTTGAGGGGTACTCCCCAACATCAAGGTGCATGACCTAGATAAAAATAAAGGTTTTGAGGCCATGATTGGTGAAGAGTCACCCAAATATGATAAATAAGTCACCATAGCCTCTACAAACCTAGTGGCCCAAAGTAATAAGGAAGGAGAAGTAATTTTTGTATCCTCCATCTAACCCATGGAAAAGGTGAGGTCTGTTAACAAGTTATGCATGGAGTCCCACTAGCCTGGGTCCAACTTTGAAATTTTGGAGTGAGTAGAACTAGACTTGAAAGAAAAAATAAAAAAATAGGGAAGTGATGAGGACATAAAATAATTTGTGTTGAGTCCTCCTCCCATGCTAGTGGTGTTCTAGGCATCTATTTCCTCATTGGCACCACTCATCACTATCACAAGGCCATCTTCAATGTTATCAACTTTGGTAGGTTTCCAAATGAAGCCCCTTATTTGGGTTATAGACCAGGTGAAAGAAAATAAGGATGTGATGAGCAAGATAGGGAATATTGATATAGCACAAATTATTCAAAAATAAAAGGCTAAGCCCCTAAAGAAGGCTAGAATTCATGCCAGAATGACATTCACTCACAAGTGAGAAGGGAGTGTTGAAATATCCATTCTTCCTCTAGATACACTACAAAGAATTCTCCCCTAGAGAGCTACTCCATCTATAGTTACAATATTTTGGATCCATCAAAGAAGGCATTGAAACATACTTCACAATTCCTGGGTAACATGGTTACACATAAAATGGATAAAGATAAAGCCACCATGGAAGAGCTAAAGGTAGAGAACCAAAATATGATCTAGTAATTGAAAAAGTTATTGAGTGAGCCTTAGGTAGTAACTCAAACTACCATTTAGGCTCTTAACCCTTCCCTTATCTCCCTTAGATCACAATAATTCACCTGTGATGATGATTTGAAGACTAGAGGATGGAGAATAAAATATTGGCAACAGGACTTGATAGCCCAAGCCAAGGAAGTCATCCATATAGCCATGGAATGGCTTGATAATGAGATAGATAGATGAGGAGAGTATATCTCCCTAGCATTTGTATATGATTCTAACATCAAGAGTTATGAGGTACTCAGGCCCAAAATAGATGAGATATGTACTATGAGCAAAGATGCTTTAGTAGCAAAAAATATTGTCTCTTCAGATGATCTTGAAATGCCTAAAGAATACCATTTGGCTATCAAGCACATGTTATCCATGCTCAAGGATGGTACCTTTTATATAAAAGCATAAGAGTAGTCTCTCAAGACTATGAGGATAGAAATTAAGGCCACTCTAAGAGCAATGGTAAATCTTGATGGTGCAGTAGACTTGACAAAAGAATTGTTAGAGGATGTTTTGAAGAATATCATCAATGCACCCCATAGAGCCTTCAATAGCCAAAAGATAAAGGACCTAGTATCACTTCAAAATTCATGTGGCTAGTTAGAGGCATTGGTACATAAGAAATAGGGAATGTTATAGAGGACCACCAATTGGCTAGAAGTATATAATGACAAATTCAAGTATCAAGTGGGTCCTAATAGAAATATCCTCACCACTATGATTGAAATTTTTGTTACATATAAGAACAAGTTGGTTAAGGATATATTTGTCAATGTGGATCATACATCATGACTGGATGCCCATATTTTCTTTCCAAAAATAAAATCATTCCATACCTCACGTTCTATTCTTGTAATTTTCTCTCTTTTTGTCCCTTTCTCTCTTTTCCTATTGGAAAACTATTGTACCTTGCTCGATAGTGGCACATCCCTTTTAGGTTTTGTTTTGTTTAAGAAAGGGATGTATTTATTTCTTTGCATAAGTGGACAAAGTTTTATTTTGTCCCTTGTGAGTTTTTTATGTGTACATAACTATAAATATTATTTTGTAGTGGGGAATCATATCTTTCATCATCACAAGAGAAAAACTACAAGTTTGAGGAATCAAGTTCATTACAACCAACCCCATGCCCATGAAGGAATCTTCCAGCTAGGTTATCTTTGTATAATACACCAAGTATGGATATGAAATTGTATAAATAAATGGGGTCTCTCCTTTTACAAAGGTCAAATAAAATTTGAGTATAGAAGATATATCTCATAGAGTCATCCCTATATAGTGCCCTGGTGTAAAATTGATTTCGATTGTAAAATCATTAGCAAGCTTTGTGATCATCCATGATGTTCCCTTGTTATAGTCATTCTGCATAGTGTCTCATTATATCAATTTTTCAATAAATATATTGTAATCAGTCCTTTTTTAGTGAATGAATAAAATATTTTCAAGGTTTCTATATCTTGTTGTTTAAGTGAAATGTTTCTTTTCACAAGCTAAATAGATTGGTTATCTAGTGTATGTTTCTTTTTGGTAATCATTTAGAAGGTGTAACCAGAACATAAGATCATTTATATTTTAAATATTAGGGGAATAAATAATTCATAAAATTTTTAAGGGTATTCTTGGGCTCATGAATACAACAATAAATAATTCTTGAGGGGTAACTTGTAGTGTTTCTTGTAATATTTCAAGGACCATTTCTGCATAATTTCTTCCTGGCTATCTCTAGAATCAAGCAAACATCTATTGATAAAGATGATATCATGATTTTTTAAATCCCTCCATGTTTATTTATTATCCCTCCACATATTTTTATCAAGTTATTCATATAAACATTATCCTACCCTATTCTACCCTACATACAACATATATCTTGCATACCATAAGTGTTGCTTTCCCAATGGATGCATTATACATTATTTACCTAAAGTGTGATTATTTTGTGTGCTCAAAATAATAACACTACATTACTCATTTCTTTCTTGTCATTTAGAAACAATCTCCACATTGAATATTGTAACCATTTTCTCATATGTCTTAAGTAGCTCTCATATAACATAAGGCATTTATGCATTTTATGTGACAACCCTTCTCAGGTGGGGTATGTGAGTCTGGTTATGCTTTGGTCATATAACCTCTTACCTAATTAAAAATCCCCATAAAGGTTGAAGGTTTAAAGTCCCTTCACTAGAATGAGCTACCCATGCAAGTCCTCTCACCTTGCTTTAGGTAGAGCCAAAATCAATAGGGAACTAACCATCCCCTTAGTCGAGCCCCTTCTAATCATTGTCCCTATTTAGTTCTTTCAAGGTGTTAAGCCCTCCTTATATCCAATGACATCTCAAGTGGATCCTCACCTTTTACTTGCACCCCCATTTTTATAGGGCATGTGAGGTTGAACGATAGTGGTGTGTAATTGGGAACTAACAAGATTATTTTGGTGTTATTATCAGGGAATATATCACCCTTGTTACAGGCCTAGTTTTTTGAGAATATTAAGTGTTTTATTCACCTTATTTCCAAGTTGAGTTGCTCACCTATGTTCTATTGGTAATCTCATAATTCTCTTTGGAAAATTTACCCTTGTTTGTGGAAATCTATTTAAACATTTTTAAAAAGTGTTATCAATGTGTAAAAACTAGAATCTCTCCATAGTTATGCCTAGTCTTTTTGCTCTAAAAACCTTCTTTCTAGTGGAAACTCCATTATATCATAGGTTTAAAGAACTAGTGCCTATAATTTGTACCTTCCTTTGTCTCTAAACCTTCTCTTTAGCTTTACAAAACTAGGGAGTACTAGATCTTCTTTCTAAAAGAATCCTTCAAAAGAGTTTGTCCTTGAATTGAAAGTCACATCTAGAAGAAAACAAGTTTGGAAACTTGGTATGGGTCAAAGCTCAGGTTATCAAGTAAGACTTGATCAGTTTGTTCCTCTTCAAATACACCCCTTGTTATCTAACATCTCATTAGTTGAAGGGTACCAATGTGCTTCAGATAGTTATGAACTTCCTTCAACTCAAGCTCCCTCTCCCTAAAGAGGCATTTCCCCTCTTTCTAGTTCTATGAACAGTGTTCACTCTCAACTTCCCCTTAGTTCACCTTCATCATCTAATTAAGAAATGAGAGACAGTGACTTAAAGAGGATGTTTAATGTAAATAATGAAAATGGAGAGGATGATCAAGATTTGGGTAATTAGTGAAAAATATTCATGATCCCAAGATTTAGACCCATCAATTTCACTAGTAATCCCAATTTTCCAAATGAGGTCCCTGTCAAGATTATAAATGTCCTACCTAAGTTCTAAGGAAATAATGTACTGTTTAGGGAGCAATACTAAAAAGCCTTTTTAAATGTTATTGAAGACTATCAGATTGACTTGGAGGATGTGTGTATAAATATCTTCATCAACACACTTGAGGATAAGGCTCAAGAGTGGTTCAAGTCTCTCCCTAATGGATATATAGATACTTGGCAAGCAATGATCGATGCATTCAAGATGTATTTTGGTGATAGTATAGTCCCCTAATTCTTTCTTGCCAAGTTTGATAACCTCAAGAAGAACCCCAATGAATGTGTAAAGGATTTTAATTCATATTTCATTAAGGTATGGAGGAGTTTGCTTGAGGATATTATTCCCAATTGTTGTACTTATCTAATTAAGTTATGTGATGCATTTGATAAGAAAGCAGTGTATTATCTCAGAGACAAGGATCCCACAAATCTGAGGATGGCTTTCAATTTAGTTGTTTAAATAGAAAATAACATCAAACCTATGGGTAAGCATTTAAATAAAAAGGTTGAAGCTGATATGGTAAACCCTGATAAAATCTAAACCTCTTATGAAGGAGTGGACTTAGAGGAAATAGTGAAGACCTTGGCCACTACAATCAAGGAAATCTCTTACAAGCTAGCTAGAACAAAGAAGGGATTATCATAGGGTACCTCTAATCATGATGATAGGAGAGATCATAAGAGAGAGTAACATAATTATCCTTGAGATCAAGGTTAGGGTAGGCCACCTTTCCAAAATAGAAAAATGATAAAGGAAAGGGGCTAGCAAGGGATGACAAGAATCATACTCAGGGGGGCAGAATAGATGTGTTGGATCCTTTGGTTGAAAATATTAAAATAGTTTATATTGTCATTAATTGGTGTGATAAGTGTTTTATCCCTCACCCCCTATGTAGCACAACCTCTAAAGGTGGTTTAGAGGTAATTGGTTCTGAAGTTGCATCTGATGAAGATGACATCTACATTGTAGATTTCTAGGAGGTGGAGAGTTACATCTTTAGGGGAGAAGGTGTAAGTACCCTATTAGTCCTAGACTATAGGAACACCTTGACTTATGATTATTTCACTTTCAATTTTGATGAATCGGGTGTAATGATTCCTTCTCCATCAATAGAGTTAATGGGTACTACCACTACTCAAGCATTCTAGGATGCATGTGAAAAGGTAAGAGCTCTATCCCTAGACTTTGTCTACAAAATAAATATGATGCATGAATATGATTTTATAGTTCATGATTTTTAGTTCTTGAGATCAATGATGAAATAGAAGTATGGGGACTCTCCCCCATCAATCGAGGACCGATAGTTGATGATTCATGATGCAATTTCCTAAGAAAAGGAATATAATTTAAGAAGGATCATAATACTCTCCCAAAAGATGAAGGTATTCCTATTCCCAAGGTAGATACCAAAGAAAAAACAACCATTAGAACTAAAGAGGTCTAAAATCTTGCTAAGATCAGTCATGTGCCTTATCACACTAAATTGAGAGGTGTTTAGGCCAAAAATTGAACCCCTTTTCTATCTAACATTCTTAAGAAGGATGAGCCTAGGAAGCCTCCTTTGAATAATGAAGTCAAAAGTATTATCCCTCTATTTTTGTGTCCATAACACTAAAAGGGTATATTCTAAGTAAAAATGTCATAATTTTACCCACCAATACTCAACTACCCAAATATAGTGTTTGTGACATTACCCATGTATTGAGTCAACTGAAGGTCATAATACCTTTTATGGAGCTACTTAGGATCCCAAATAATAAAAGGAGAGATTTTTAATATTTAGGGTTCATAGAAAAGGTCACTACCAATGAAATTTTTGAGGTAGAGCCTCCCCACATCCTCCCTAGAGAAAAGAAGAATGCTTCAAAATCTTTTAAGTAACACTTAGAAGTGTACCTAAGAATGACACTAATAGAGAGTCAAATGGATGTTGATCCATTCTATACCACCTTGATATTAGTGGATTGATCATCCATAATTGCATGTTTGATTCTAGTGCATCTTATAACATCATGCTACTAGTTAAATTTAAACAAATTATGCATAAGAATAAATATAATGTATGGATGACACCTTACCATGGATTCTAGATAAGTACCTATTATTATCATGGCAAAAGGGTTGGTGGTATAGCTTTTGTAATACCCCAAAAAGTTATTGAGCATGGATGTCTTTATTATAAACTATCCACCTAAGTGGGGTATGTTTCTCTCCAAGAAGTGGGCTGCTAGCATTGGCAGTAGTTTTCAAATGGATTTATCTTATGCCACAATACCTTTGGATGGGAAAATGGTTTTCCTAAATCAGGAACCAAAAATGCTTCATATCATGTAAGACCCCAAGTACCAGTTGGATGTCGTATTATATGTAGACATAGTTATTAGGATCTTTGTGGCAAATGTCAAGTTTATAGAGATTCCCCTTAATGATGGTATCCAAGATGAAGACTCCATCTAGATTATGCATTTTGATGGAGCATGTTCCAATATTGGAAATTGGGTTAGATTTGTTTTCTATACTCCTGAAGGCCAAATTTTCATGTTTTCCTTTTAGTTGGATTTTAAGTGCACAAACAATATTTTAGAATATGAATCACTTTTTATAGGCCTCAAAATTACCCATGAGTATGGATTAAAAAGGTTGTTAGTAAAGGGTGACTCTGAGTTAGTGGTTGAATAGCTTTAAGTTGTTTACACTACAAAGCATAAGAGGTTGAAGCAATATCAAAATGTTATTTAGGACTATCTAGAATGGTTTGATGCTTTCAAAATCTAGTGCCATGCTTAAGAGCTCAATCATTTGGTAGATGTGTTCACCAAGAGAGTTAAATAATTTAGGATTGATCTTGGAAATGTTGCTTGTGAATATTAAGTGAAAACATTGGTAAGGCCCTCTATTCTAAATAATATTAATCAATGGAAAGTCTTTGATGATGATGACCACATAAAAAGGTTCTTGTTGACCATTTTTTGCCCAATAGGCCAAAAATCAGTCACCTTCTGTCCCTACTATTCTAGACCATTTCATTTTCTAATTTTGCATAAATCTATTAAATCTACAGACTCTATAGGTCTAAATCTATGGACTCTATAGGTTTTGGATTTATACAGACTCTGTAGGTTAGTCTTTTGGCACATGGAGGATTAGTTCAGAGAGTTTTGGGTTTTACAAGGCTTCTTCAGGCTCTAGTCTAAAGAAAATCACAAGAGAAGTTAGCATCTTTGAACCATTGAACTGATTTAATGCCTTAGTTCAATGCTCAGTTCAAGCGACATCAACACGCTTCATTGAACCATTGAACCAATTTTGGTTCAATGGGTTGGTTCAATAGGGTGCCCCAAGGCCAAAGTTTTAAATGCCCTTGTGGAGGGCAGTTAGAGTTTCAAAGAGCCCGATAGAGAAGACAAAGAGTGGCCAATTCTTGTGGACTTTTAGTCTATGAGAAAAAAACTTGAAACAAAAAACACTGTAGGGAAAAGGCTTGAAATAAAGACCTGACAACTTTTGTCGAGGACAGTGACGTACCAAAAGCTGTCAAAGTTAAGCAAGTGAACTAGCCATTGGGTGATGACTGCGTGAACATCAAATTTAATGCAATGAAATATCTATTTGTTTTTGAATTATTTGAGCATCAAGCATGGAAAAATCCCAAGGAACATAGTGACCTGGCAAAAGGTCACCCTTGAGGGCTAAAAGAGCAAGAAGAAGACAAATGCACAAAATACAAAGCATTCAAGTGGCAAAGGGAAGGTCAGTCATTGTCAGATGAGTGGCATGACCTATTTTTTATAGTTGGCATTGATGAGGGGACAAATGGTAGTATATTTATAAAAAAGAGGTGAGGCCATGCTCTTTCATTAATGTTTGAATGACAAAATCAATTTTGGTGATTATATAGCATGGTTCCAACAGGCCTCTTCCAGAAGAGTGACATCAGTAATAGTGTTTTCCTCTTCCCAGGATTCAGAATGCACATGGGCCACTTGTAGAAGTGAGCACCAAAATCCTTCCCAAAAAATGCCAAGTTTATCTTCCTCTTCCTATATATTATAAACTTCTCTTTGGAAAAAGGATTTGCTCTCAGCCTTAAGGCAAAACTCTACCCAAAAATCTCTCAGGCTTGTAAGGTAGAGCTCTACCAAATATTTACCTTGAATCAAAACATAGCATTTTTTACCTCCATTCTAAGTTTTACATCTTTAGTATGTGTCTATGTCTTGATTCTGTGTTAATTCATTTTCTTGATGCTTTTGCAGAATGATTTTAGCACGTTCGGTGCATTTTGAGTTTTCTTTTTACAGGTCTATCAAAAGCATCCCTAGAGGAGTATAGGTGAAGTGGATAGGCCACTACAATGTGTCTCAGAATGCCTTTAGTGGTTATTCCCTCTTTATATCTCCACAGACCCCTGACCCACTAATGCAAAAGGTTTTCTCACTTTATATGAAGTGTATAGGCACTTCCTTTTGGTAAAAAGTGTATATTCAGGCTAGGTGGATCACATTTTCTAGTTTATCACCTTTTCTTTTTTTAGGCTTAGGCTTTATTTTCAGCATCTCTCTCTCCCTTTTCATGCCCCCCACTTTTTTTTACATTTTTTGTTAGCATTAGGAAAAACTAGGGCCTAAATGATACATCAGAGGGAGCTAACCCTTATCTAGAGACTCTCCCCTCCAACTTCACCGGTCCCATAGGTGAGAGGGGAGTTTCCATTATTGTGTGAAGAAGGCAAGAGCTCAGACTCTTGCCAAGGGTGTAATCTTTTGTGTCAATATTTTTTGGCATGCCCTGTGGGACCAACTAGGACAAGTTGTGTCCAAAGAGTTGAAGATTTTTTGGTGTGTTCTTTAACTGACCAGCCTTTGGAGGATTTTGCATCAAACACCAATGGAAACTCCAAGTTGAATCAGTTGGTTAAGTAGCCTTGGTGCTATTAAGAAATCAATTTTATATGTGTAATTCTTTTGCATAAAATCATGAACCTTGTATTCCTTCATATGACTATGATCAATCTCCAGATATTTATGCAATCACCTCAAGTAGCCCTCCTAGTTGCCCTTCAATGATAAGGGAAGTGGCCCTAGAGTTTGAGAAGCAGATGATGGATATTGATAGACTAGAGGAGTAGTATAGGTATCAACAAGATCTGATGTATAAAGAGGAGTGTTTGTTTAGGCAATCATATTTCTTGCAGTCCATGGAGGAGGAGGTAACAAAATGGAGAAATCCATTTATTCAAGGCAGTCAGCCTTATGTGCCCCTTCCTATTCTGAATAAATCCCACTCTTTTGCACCAAATCCTTTTTATCAAATAGCATTCGCCCACTCTAGCTCATTTGATGCATTTGCTCTCAATCCTATGCACCTAGCTTTCCAACATCAAAGGGCATTAGAGCAACCCCCCATGGAGATGAAACTTCTAAACTCCTTAGATCATGAATCTTCTTTTGGGGGAAACTCTACAAACTAGCACATCTCTCTCGAAATTGCTCCTATTCAACATGATGATGTTGGTGACCTCTAAGAAAGACTCTTTCAATATAACCTAGCCAAACAAATTAAAGATTTAGAGGCTAGGATGAGACTGCTTCTTGAAAGAGAGATAGAGCTTCCAGTCCTTACAGAGGAGCCCTAAGACCTTGGACAAAAAAATTTGTTGCCTATTCACAGGAGAAAAATTCTAATTCTGAGATCCTAAACTGGGGGAAAATAGTAGAATCATGGGGCAGGAAGGAGGAGAAGCAAGGTTTTTCTTAAGACCTTGAAGAAGATGAGGCTGCTCCTATTCATGATGATGTTGGTGATCTCCAAGAAAGGCTCTTCCAAGAGGATCTAGCCAGGAGAATTGCAGAGTTAGAATCTAAAGAGAGATTCCTTAGCTAGTGTGTGATGGATGGTTCAAACCCAATGGCACAATCCATGTCTGAACACACCCTACCTACACATTTCCAAGAGAGATATCAGGCCACACTTGATATTGATGAAGTGTTGACCAAGTAGAAGGAGGAGAATCATTTGATTCTAGCTCAAGAACTGCCTCTTCTTCCACATGCTTGTCTCACTTCAGCCCTTCTCAAGGAAGAAATTATTCTATAGGAGGCAAGTGAGGAGTAGAATATCTAATCTATAATTTTTTAGGAGGCTATCATGAGTGACAACAAAGGTAGAATCATCATTGATGCTTCTTGCAAAGACACCATCAGCAATGGAGAGGATGCAGGTCTTGCATATATGTAGATGTTCCAGTAATACGAGGAATAAATGCATGGTGAGCTCTCTTCCCCTCTATTTGATGAACTTCTTTGATGCTTTGATGAGGAGCATGACTACACTGAGGAGCCTGAGTTGGAGGAGGATCAGGAGGATACCTTTGAAAATATAGAGATCTTGATCATCAAGGAGGAAAAGGAGAGGTCTGTCTTCCTAGAGGAATTCCTTGAAGAAGATAGTTTTGAATAGAGAGGTGATGTTATGTAGGATGAACAATCATTTTTTGATTCCATTTCAAACATCACAACTGTCAGCCTTCTTCAAGAAGGCCAAAAGGAAGTAGAGGATGAGTCTGACAGAGTCTTTAATGAGGTAGGAGGAAACAAGTCAGACCATGATACATTATAGAGGAGTTATACACATCAAAGGGCTTATGGTGATGAGCTAGCAACCATTGATTTCTTGGTGAGGAACACTAGCTTGAAGGACCAGCATTCAACAAGCTTCCAAGGACAAGCAGAATACATATATGTCAGAAGCATGTTTGATTTTGATCCACTTGGATACCAGCCAACTCAGGTGATAGGCAAGAGGAGTAGGTCACCAAATCTCCTTTTTTTTAGCCACTTGTCTGCCACCATAAGTCTTCTTGCTAGGAAGGGGACTTAAGAAGTTTTCCCTTTGATCTAGGAGGGGAGGCAAACATTCTTGGTTAGCTATATATAGTAGTTTGCTTTCAGTTGTCTTTCTTATTTTCCCTAAGTACAGTTTGCACAAGTAGTGTTTTCTAGCCTTGTGTGTTTCCCTTTACGTGTGGGGTAAAAAGCTTCATGTTTGATTCTTGGATCTTTTGGGGCTATTGTTAACCTTTGTTCAAGCTTCATTTGACTCCATGCCCAATGGACTGCAAGGCAATTGGTCTTTAAGGATAGTAGGCATGCTTCCCTTGGGAGTCACCAATTTGTTGACCATTTTTTTCCCAACAAGCCAAAAATTGGTCACCTTCTATCCCTGCTATTCTAGGCCATTTCATTTTCTGATTTTGCATAAATCTATTAAATCTATAGACTCTACAGGTCTAAATCTATGGACTCTATAGGTTTTGGATTTCTATAGACTCTACAGGTTAGTCTTTTGGTGCATGGAGGATCAATTCAAAGAGTTATAGGTTTTACAAGGCTTCTTTAGGCTCTGGTCTGAAGAAAATCACAAGAGAAGTTGGCATCTTTGAACCATTGAACCAATTCAATGCCTTCGTTCAACGCTCAGTTCAAGCGGCTCCTAGTTTAGTCAGATGGTTAATCAGTAGAGTTCAAGCGGCATTGGCATGCTTCATTGGACTGTTGAACCAATTTTGGTTTAATAGGTTGGTTCAATGGGGTGCCCCAAGGCCAAAGGTTCAAATGCCCTTGTGGAGGGTAGTTAGAGTTTCAAAGAGCCTGACAGAGAAGACAAAGAGCAGCCAATTCCCACGGACTTTTAGTTTGTGGGAAAAAATCTTGAAATAGAAAAAACTATGGGGAGAAGGCCCGAAACAAAGACCTAATGACTTTTGTTGAGGATAAGATGTCTCTAAATCCATCAAAGTTAAGCAAGCAAACTAGCCATTGGGTGACAGCTGTGTGAACATCAAATTTAATGCAGTGAAATATCCATTTGTTTTTAAGCTGTTTGAGTGTCAAGCATGGAAAAAGCCCAAGGAACGTAGTGACCTACCAGAAGATCACCCCTGAGGGCTGAAAGATTAGGAAGAAGACAAACACAAAAAAGACAAAGCATTCAAGTGGTGAAGGGAAGGTGAGTCATTGTCAGATGAGTGGTGTGACCTTTTTTTTGTATTTGGCATTGATGAGGGGACAAACAACAGTCTATTTGTAGAAGAGAGGTGAGTCCATGCTCTTTCATTAATGTTTGAATGCCAAAGTCAATTTTGATGATTGTATAGCATGGTTCTAGTAGGCCTCTTCTAGAAGAATGACATCAGTAACAGTGTTTTCCTCTTCCTAAGATACAAAATGCACATGGACCACTTGCAGAAGTGAGCACTAAAATCCTTCCCAAAAAATTCCAAGTTTCTCTTCCTCTTCCTATATATTTGAACTTCTCTTTGGAAAAAGGATCCGCTCTCAGCCTTAAGTCAAAACTCTGCCCAAAAATCTCTCAGGCTTGTAAGGTAGAGCTCTACTAGATATTTATCTTGAATTGAAACACAACATTTTTTACCTCCATTCTGAGTTTTTCATCTTTATTATGTGTCTATGTCTTGATTATATGTTAAGTCATTTTCTTGATGCTTTTGCAAAATGATTTTAGCATGTTCGGTGCATTTCAAGTTTTCCTTTTATAGATCTATCAGAAGTGTCCCTAGAGGAGTATAGGTGAAGTGGATAGAATACTGCAGTGTGTCTCAGAATGCCTCTAGTAGTTATTCCCTCTTTTTATCTCCATGGAACCCTAACCCATTGATGTAGAAGGTTTTCTCACTTCAGATAAAGTGTATAGGCACTTCCTTTTGGTAAAAAGTGTATATTCAAGATGGGTGGATCACATTTTCTAGTGTATCACCTTTTCTTTTTTTAGGCTTAGGATTTGTTTTGCATCTTTAGTATATGTTTATGCCTTGATTTTATGTTAAGTCATTTTCTTAATGCTTTTCTAGAATAATTTCAACATGTCTGGTGCATTTTTGAGTTTCCTTTTATAGGTCTGTCTGAAGTGTCCCTAGAGGAGTATAGGTGAAGTGGATAGCCTATTGTAGTGTGTCTTAGAATGCCTCTAGTAGTTATTTCCTCCCTGTATCTCCATGAACCCCTGACCCACTGATGCAAAATGTTTTCTCACTTCAGTTGAAGTGTATAGGTGCTTCCTTTTGGTGAAAAGTGTATATTCAGGTTGGGTGGATCACATTTTTTTGGTGTATCACCTCTTTTCATTTTTTAGGCTTAGGTTTTGTTTTCAGCATCTCTCTCCCCCTTTTCATCCCCCCCCTTTTTACATTTTTTGTTAGCAATAGGAGAAACCAGGGCCTAAATGATACATAAGAGGGAGCTAGCCCTTATCTAGAGACTCTCCCCTCTAGCTTTGTCAGTCCCACAAGTGAGAGGGGAGTTTCTATTGTTGCATGAAGAAGGTAGGAGCTCAGCCTCCTGCCAAGGGTGCAATCTTCTATGTCAATAGTTCCTATGTTACATAGAGGAATTTGAGGAAACTATTACAGATTGGGATTCTATGATCTAGGTCTATGATGGGAAATAAACCCTGTATGGGAAAGAAATAATCTAGCTTAAAACTAACACTATCCCTAGGGGATTAGTTAGTCTTGAAGTATTCTTTGATGGAGTAGACTGAATCAAATATAGAAACACTTCTATATCAAGAGAAGTGATTGAGATTAACATTGGGATGCCACATAACCCAAGAAAGATCTAGCTCAATGTTCACTTAAGTAAAGATGAAAAGAAAGCATTTATCACCCTATTAAATAAATACTAGGATTGTTTAGCATGGTCTTACATAGAGTTAAAGGTTTATAGAGAGGATCTAATTCAACACATTATCCCCCTGCATCCCAATGCAAAGCCATTCTACCAAAAACAACACATGATCAACCCCATCTTAGCCACCAAAATGTAGGAAGATTTGAAGAAGTTAAGGGACGGTGGGATCATTCAACAAATCAAATATTCATCATTGGTGACCAACCTTATCCCTATTAGAAATAAAAATGGAGACATATAGATTTATGTAGATTTATGAATAAGGCATATTTGAAATACAATTATATATTACCTAACATGGATAATATGCTTCAAGATATCACTAGATCAGAGATGTTGTTAACCCTAGATAGTTTTTTTAGATACAACTAGGTGGTGGTCAAAGAGTCATATAGGGTTAAGACCACTTTCACCACCCCATAGCAAACTTACATATATGTTCAAATGCCTTTTGATTTAATGAACGTAGGTGCCACCTTTTAGAGAGCAATGGATATAGCCTTCATTGGATTGATTTACCAATTCATTTTTGTCTACCAGGATAATGTCATTATGTACTTCAAAAAGAGTGACCACTTGGAGAATTTGGAATAGTTGTTTATCAGATGTTGAGAGTTTAAGATCTCCTTAAACCCTAATAAATTCCATTTTAGAGTACAAAGAGAAAATTTATTGAGACACATTGTATCCCAATAAGGTGTTATGATAAACCCTGAGAGGTTGGAGGCCATCAATAAAGTACCCATTCCACAAACCAAGAAATGTATTCAATCTTTTTTCAACTAAATTAATTTTGTTAGATGGTTTGTTTCTAATTTTTTATAGATTACTTTGCTGATCACTTCAATGTTGAAGAAGGATCAAACTATAAAGTGACGGGAAAAGGCTACCCAGTCTTTTTAAGACATCAAGGTATCCTTGAAAATGACCCCAATGCTTATTAGCCTAGACTAAAAAAAAGAGTTCTAAATCTTTTCATTTACCCCTACACATATCATTGTTATAGTGCTACTGAAAAAGAATGACGAAGGTCATGAGTAGTCAATTTCCTTTTTTAGTGAGGTACTTCAAAGATTTGAGCTTAGATATACCATAATAGAAAAGCAAGCCTTTGTTGTTTTGAAAGCTATCAAATAATTAAAGTCCTACATTTTGAGTTCAAAGATTATTTCTTATGTCCCTCAAACTATGGTGAAATACATATTAACTCAAAATGAAACTACTAATCAGAGGTGTCGATGGGTCAATAAACTACAATAATATGACCTAGAGATACAAACCACTAAGATCATCAGGGGCATGGGTTTGGAAAATTTGATGACCAAGGTAAATTTAAAATCAATGGAGGTGAGTAATGTATAAATAATGGTGGATAATTATGGATCAAAGTATGGAAGATCATCATGGTATAGAGACAAAGTTCATTACCTAAAGACTCTGAGTTGTCCTCCTCATCTAGAGAAGAATCAAAAGACATTGAATTTGGTGTCCTAAAAGTATATTCTATTGTAGGATGACCTCACATGGAAAACCCCAAATGGTGTTCTCCTGAGATGTTTAGTAGAAAGTGAGGTGTCTTTAATAATTGTAGAATTGCATAGTGTTGTGTGTGGCAGCCATTTCCTCCCAAAGGTCACTGCATACAAGATCTTGAGGGCTAGATATTGGTGGCCTATATTATTCAAAGATGTAATTACTTGGGTTAGAAAATGTGAAAAATGTCAATGGTTCTCTATGAGAATGAAGGCATCTAGATCATTTCCCCTATAGTCAGTCTCTATTTAGGGACTTTTAGGAAAATGGGGGATGGATTTTATGAGTGAAATATCAAATGCCTTGAGTGTTGGTTATAAATGGATCCTAGTGGCCACTGATTACTTTTAAAAATAGGTTAAATTAATTCTTACTAGGAAATCAACCCACCAGGTAGTCATATATGTCTTATTGAATAATATCATTTGTCGATTTAGGGTACCAGTTAAGATTATATTTGACAATGATATGTGCTTTAGAAATAAATAGTTGAATACATTGTGTGAGGATTATGAGACTACCTTAGCATATGTGTCCAACCATAATACAAAAGGAAATGTTCAAGTAGAGTCTATCAATAAAGACCTATTAAAAATTATCAAGAGGACTCTTGTTGACAACAAAAGAAAATGGGGTAAGTAATTGAAGTTTGCTATTTGGGAAGATAGGTTAAATCTAAATAGATCCACTAGAGAGAGCCCATTTGAGCTCATGTATGGGACCCATGTTTTTTTGCCATTGAATATAAAATTACCTATGTACTAGTTCATGTAAAAAATGACTGAGGTAGGAACAAAAATAAGCTATTATGAAAGGAGAATTGACTAGATCATTAAACTTGATGAATCTAGGAGGTAGGCTCATGAAAAACACATAAAGTTTAAGGAGTGTCTCAAAAGGATCTTTGACATAAAATTTACTCCAAAAACTTTTTAGGTTAGTGATCTACTTCTAATTTCAGATAGCAAACATGAAGACAAATGAAAGCATGGAAAATGTGATTCCCTTTGGATGGGTCCTTACACCATCAAATTTTACATAGGGAATATTACCTTCTATCTCAAAGATATCAGTGGGGAGTTTTTAAAGCTGCTAATAAATGGTAGACATCTCAATCATTTCTTAGATTGAACCTCTATTTTCCCTTGTACATATGTATATAATTGTCTCTCTTATGGTCCTCATGATCATGTTGTATATTTATTTATCCCTATCCTTTTTTGTTTGATTATTTTCCTTATTAAAATAGTGATTCACATATGGTATGTTTCTTATTGACTCCATAGCCCAATGGATAGGTATCAATTTGATGTTCTCTATGTACCTACTAGGGGTATCCATCCTTGAGTAGGAGCCTATGTTAGTGACCAAAATTGTGATAGAGTAATTTGGGTCTTTGTATGATGAATACCCTATGATCAAGCTAAGTGAGCTTCAATTTTTTAGTTTCTTGCCTTCCCTCGTTAGGAGGATAGGTTTGGACATGTAGTTTAAGAAATTATGTCTATCATCTTGATTAGATGAGTCTAGAGGGATGTCTATCAAAGATGGAAAATACCCCATAAAGGCTCAAGAGAGATTTAAGATTTTTATCATATGAAACAAAGATCCTATGGCATGATAATCTATAGTGAACAAATAAGGGTGTAACCAATTCTTTTTCCAAAGCTTAGATCCTTCACACTCGAGAGAGGAGATATGTCAGTGTCCCAAATAAAAGAATTGGCTACACTTATGTGTTTTGGTGATTAAGGTGAGGAGTAGTCTAATGAACCAAATGAAAAATATGTATTTGACTCAAGGGACCCCCAAGAGTAAGATTTAGGGGATGGAAAGTTTTTTCACTTCTCCCCTTTTGAAGAAAGTTGGTACAAAGGGTGAAAATGGCTTCAAACATAGGCTATTTTTTAATTTGGACTTGTGGTGGATTATCAGGACCTCAGACATTTAGGGCCTCTTTGAAGAAATACCCCACTTACCTTTTTGGTGGGAATAATGCTTAAAATCCATAGGGCCCAAATGTTTGATTGTATAAAGAATATTTGTGCCATGTGGAGGTGCTTGGGTGTTTATCATCTTTAGGACATTTTTGGATATTTCTTCACTTTTATGGATATTTTCCAAAGGGTCCTCAAAGGCCTAAATGCCTAGATTTAACAAAATAAGGATCATTGTAAGTAGTGTGTTTGGTATCAATGGGGCCTTAAGACTTCTTGTTCCATAGCACTATAGGATCATAACAAGTGAAAAGGTGTAAAAGTCCCTAAGAGCCCAAAAATAATGTTTTAACTCATATGTTACCACATAGTATAAAAGGAAGGTCACTTGGCACACAAGGGAAGGCTTACATTTTCCCTCTATTTTTTAAATAAGGCTCAAGTAATTAATGGGGTAGCTGCTAATTAGCCACATAATCATGGAGAATTAATGGTAACCCTAATTATAAAATTCAAGGGATTATAATTAAGTGTTATTTTTCATTTAAACTCACCCTTTGCATTCAAAGTTAATAATTTGTGCTTTTAAGAGACTAAGTGTGCTATAGCGAAGAACAAAGCAAATATAGTGAATCAAGGTATGAGTCTCAAAAGGTCTCCATTTCCACCTATGTGTAGTTTTTGCTAATACTAGTAAGTGTTTGGAAACCTTGTTGTATTGTGTTTTGAGACCCAATTGAGATATCAGTCAAGAAGTCTTTTAGTGCAAAGAAGTTTATTCCTAAGTTAATATAGTAACAAGAGACTTGAAAAAATATGGTAACTTCTTTAACAATATCCAAGGGAAACATTGTATCAGTGTTGGACTCAATCAAGGAAACTAATGTCATAAATTTGGATCTTGGGGCCTTGTTAAATGTCTTGGAAAACCCTAACCCCTCATAATCAATTGCCAATATTGGCATAAGCTGCATTTCACAACCAACAACATTCCCCTTTGTTGTTCTATACCTAGGTCTCATCATAGAATGTGCTTGAGCATATCAAATAAATACTAGAATCATCATCAATGGTATTCATTTAGTGGTATGCTCCTTTACTCTCAAAGCCCTTAACACCATGCTCAAAATTCCCCCTCAACCAAAAAGTATCACATTCATCATCAAGGAATGCCAATAATATACTGATAAAGATGAGAGAGCCATTTGGGAGGTCATGAACTCATGTTGGCTATCCAAGAAGAGAACTAAGGTCTTAAGGATGTTAAAGAACTTGAAATTCACAAAATTTAATGAGCTAAATAAATATGTTATCGCCATGGTTGCTAGAATTTATGGGATACCCAATATTAAGAAGTTTTAGACATGGATGTTTTTTATCATGCTCTATGTTATAGAATGGAAAAGGAAGATTGACTAGGCCACCATCCTCAATGATAATTTGCATGCAAAAATGATGTACCTTTAAGTGATCATCCTATCTATATAGTAATTTAAAGGTACATTTTATATTTATTCCTACTTAATGTATATGTTGGTGCACAACAAGGTTTTCTAGGGACTTACCAAGAACCCTATAGGGATGAGAATCTATGAGATATATCTTGAGGTAACCTTGGAGGGGTCAAGGAATAATTTTTTCAAGGTTCATAACTACTTTTTCACCCCCATGATGAGCATATTTTACTCCCTACAAATCCTAAATAGAATGTCCACTATGGCCAAGCAAGTAATAGAAAAATATGTGGCCACATAAATTTAATTTTAGACATTCACATAAATCAAGGTTAGTGGCTACATGGGGTCACCTCACAAGCTCCCAAGATATGTGGATGATGAATTGGCAATCATGGAGTTGAGTCAAAAAATGGTGCCTCCGTATGAGATAATTGATACCAAAAAGATCAATAATCATTTCAAATTACCTATGAAAAATGGGTATTACACATGCCCCTCAGTGGCCAAGGCAAAGGGGTTGGAGAAATAAATGAGCATGTATATGTTTGATAAGATGCCACCCTAACCCAGTTATGACATTAGGTGGTTGGTGAACATTGTGACAAATGTAATTTTGCATCACTCTCACTATGAATACCTTTGGTTTAACTACACCACCAAGGAATATTTCCAAAAGTGGGAATATATGGGGCTAATAGTGTGGGAGGACATAGCCTAAAACATCACTCTTATCCTCAAGTAAATGGTAGACAATAAGCTGACACTATCTTCAGCATATAATAGGGATAATATTGAATCCAAATCCATCACTCAGTCAGACTTCACTATCCAAAAAGATGACTCCATCCCACAATGAGAGATGTGGATAATGAGGAGAACCTTTAGATGGTTGAAGGAACATGAAATCAACCTTGGGACATATAACACCCTTACCCTCCAAGAGTTAAGAATAGTAAAAGAATTGAATGCCTTCCTATCTACATATAATAATGACCCTCTGGCCCCATCATCATCTATAATAAGTAAGGGGAAAGAAAGCTCCAATACACTAACTTTACCAAAATAGTGGACATCAAGAAGATGATCATGGCATAATCTAAGTCTAGGTTGTCTTTCTCAAAAATAATGAGTTTGGCTAAGAATTAGGATAAAATTCTCAAGGAGTCGGTCACACTAGATAGTGTCACTCCCATATCAATTTTAGAAAGGGAAGCTTTGGTTGTGTTGGCCATCTCAATATCCCCCTATGGCTAGTCAAACACTAATCCCAACTATCCTACCTATATAGTAGGCTATAGTCAAGCCTTCTCCAAAAATATATTCAAGGAAGAGAGGAGGTGAGGAATAAGAGGATCCACCAAATCAAAATAGAGTTAAGAAAGCCCTCCAACCTTCAATCAAGTCTCTTACCAAGAATAGGATAGTTGTTTTCAAAGACCTAATCACCAAAGATTTCCCACCAAAGAGAAGAGAAGATCAATCTTCTTACACATAGAGAGTCAAGGATATGAGTGAGGGGGAGGACTCAAATCAAGGAAGGTTAATAGCAGAAGTAATGAAAAATAATACAACTTCATTCCCCCTAAGGTAAGAACTAGGCAAAGAACCCATAGGGAGAGGTGTCATACCCCATCAAGTATCTTGATGGAGGGAGCATCTATAGAGGGGGGACCTAAAACTAAAGAAGGTGAAGGTGATGAGGAAGGGGTAAGGATCCAGATGATCCTTTATCTTTTGATGATGTTTTGGAGGTTGGAGCTAAGGTAGCTACCCAAGTAGAGGCCCCTATTGAGAAAGAACCTCACTCCTTAGAGATAGAGGCATTTGTCTAAAATGTTATTTCTCAGTCACCTAGGTAGGATAAAGCTAGTGAAGTTGAAGACACCCTGAAGCTAGATTAAAGGGATCAAGGTGAACCTAGGGATGACATTCAATCCCCCACTTGTAGTTTAAAGGTGAGAGAGTAACAAAAGGATAAAAGAGGAGATGAGGGATCAATCCTTCAAATGGTCACACCCATAACTTCAAAGGCCAATAAAGGTATCAAGGAGGGGTCCCCCAAGGGTGATACTTCAATTTAAGTCCCCTGAGGGGTCCTTCCCACCATCAAGCTACATGACCCAGAGAAAGATAAAGGTTTTGAGGACATGATTTGTGAAGAGTCACCCAAACATGACAAGGAAGTCATCATAGCCTCTACAGACCCAATGGCCCAAAGTAATAAGGAAGGAGAATCAATTATTGTATCCTCCATCTAACCCATGAAAAAGGTGAGCTCCATTAATAAATTATGCATGGAGTCCCACTAGCCTGGGTCTGAATTTGAAATTTTAGAGCAAGTAGAACCAATCCTAAAAGAAGAAAATAAAAAATAGGGAAGTGATGAGGACACAAAAAAGTTTGTGTTGAGTCCTCCTCCCAAGCTAGTGGTGTTCTAGGCAATTGTTTCCTCATTGGAACCACTCGTCACTACCACAAGGCCATCCTCAATGTCAACAACTTCAGTAGGTTTCTAGACGAAGCCTCTTATTTGGGTTATAGACTAGGTAAAAGTAAAGAAGGATGTGATGAGAAAGATAGGAGATATTGACATAGTGCAGATTATTCAAAAACAAAAGGATAAGCCCTCGAAGAAGGCTAGAATGCATGCCTGAATGACATTCACTATCAAGTGGGAAAGGAATGTTAAAGTAGCCATTCTTCCTCTAGATGCATTGAAAAAGAATGCTCCCCTAAAAATCTACTCCATCTTTAGTTACAATCTCAGGGAGCCATCAAATAAGGAATTGAAACATACTTCACAAGTCTTGGCTGACATGGTGACACATAGAATGGACAAAGATAAAGCCACCATGGAAGAGCGAAAGGCAAAGAACCAGGCTATGATCTGGTACTTGAAAAAGTTACTGAGTGAGCCTCAGGTAGTGACTCAAACTACCATCCAAGCTCTCAACCCTTTCCTTATCTAATTTAGATCATTATAATTTTCCCATGATGTTGATTTAAAGACTAGAGGATGGGAAACAAAATATTGGCAATAAGACTTGACATCTCGAGACAAGGACGTTATCCATACAGCCATAGAATGGCTTGATAATGAGATAGAAAAATGAGGAGAGTGTATCTCCTTAGCATTTGTATATGATGTTGATATCAAGAGTTAGGAAGAATTCAAGCCCAAAATAGATGAGCTAGGTAATATGGGAAAAGATGCTTTAGTAGAAAAAAATATTGTCTCTTCAAATGATCTTAAAATGCCTAGAGAATACCATTTGTCTATCAAGCATAGGCTAGCCATACTCAAGGATGGTGCTTTTGATATAAAAGGAGCAAATTAGTCTCTCAAGACTATAAGGATAGAAATTGAGGCCAATCTAAGAGAAATGGTGAATCTTGATGCTATAGTGGACTTGAAAAAATAATTATTGGAAGATGCTTTGAATAATCTCATCAATGCACCCTATGGAGCCTTCAATAGCCAAAAGATAAGGGACCTAGTATCACTTGAAAAGTCTTATGACTAGATAGAGGCATTGGTACATAATAAATAGGGAATGATCTAAAGGAGCACCAAATGGATAAAAGAATATAATTCCAAATTCAAGTATCAAGTGGGCCCAAATATAAATATCCTCACCACTATGATTGTAAAGTTTGTTACATACAAGAACAAGCTAGTGAAGGACACATTCATCAATGTGGATTCTACATTATGACTAGATGCCCCTATTTTATTTCTAAAAATAAAATCATTCCATAACTCCATTTCTATTCTTTTCTCCCTTTCTCTCTTTTCCTATTGGGAAACCATTGTACCTTGCCTGATAGTGGCATGTCCCTTTTAGGGTTTGTTTTGTTTAATAAAGGGACGTCTTCATTTCTTTGTCCACGTGGAAAAAGTTTTATTTTTTCCCTTGTGAGTTTATTTTATGTGTACATAAATATAAATATTCTTTTATAGTGGGTAATGATATCTTTCATCATCACAAGAGCACAACTACAAGTTTGAGGAATCAAGTTCATTGCAACCAACCCCACACCCACAAAGGAATCTTCTAGCTAGGGAATATTTATAGAATATGCCAAGTATGGATATGAAATTTTATAAATAAAGGGGTTCTATCCCTTTACAAAGGTCAGCTAAAATTTGAGTATAGAAGATGTAGCTCAAAGAGTCATCTCTGTGTAGTTCCCTAGTGCCAAATCAATTTTGGTTGTAAAATCGTTGGCAAGATTTAATCATCCATGATGTTCCCTTGTTATAGATTAATTATTCATAGTGTCTCATGATATAAATTTTTCAAGAAAAATATTTTAATCTATCCTTTGTCTGTTAGGGTGTGGAGCTAAAAACTTCACCAAGGAGCATAGTTTATCAGGTTCGGGTCTACACAGACATCGGCATCGGTCAGGAGCGACCGACATCGATCACAGGCAGTTGCAAAGACACCGACGTTGGCAGAAGGTCGGCCGATGATGGTCACAGATAAGCAATAAGAACTGACGTCGATTACTTGCGTGTCCAGAAAGCTATTTCCATGGACAGAAGCGAGTGTTTGTATGATAAGTTTGAGTTGGAGACTCAAGCTCGCGTCTCTATTATTGGCATTACTATTTTTAGAGCCCTTGTTCAAGTGGCTTAACTATTTGTTGGATGTACATGCTCATGTCTCCTAATTCTATATGAAGAATTAGATCTTCTTAGCTTTGTAGTAGTTATTGTTGTAGAGAGTGAATTATTGTAATTCATTGTGTGAAGAACAGCACAGAATTGAATCAATCTAGGCTTGTGGAGTTGATTGTTCTTGAGAGAGATAGCTCTTGAGGAATAGAGATCTATTGAGAGATCTATACATCTAGGAGAGGTGTGGAAGAAAGAAGCTTTCTTCAATTGTATTCCTTTTGTAAAGAGTTTGTTAATACAAGTTTTCAGGGTGTTTTCTTGTATCTCTTGTTCTTGCTATTATCATTCTAATTACTTGTCAATCTGATTTAATTCCACGTTTATTGCTGTCACAATTGTAATCTATTGTTGGATTGAACCCCCAACAAGTGGTATCAGAGCCTTGGTTACAGGTTCAGAGCTTGATAATTGGTATCAAAGTTCAAGTTCACTAACAGGTTGTTCAGATCTATGTAGTGTGTATTGATTACAGGTTCTCATAGGAGTTTCTGCAGGGATTTTTGTTTGAGTGGGAGAAGCAATGGTAGATGAAAGTAAATTGAGAATGGAAAAGTTCAATGGCAAAAATTACCAACACTGGAGAATGCAGATAGAGGACTATCTGTATCAGAAAGATCTCTACTTACCATTAGGAGGTATTGCAAAGAAGCCCACATGGAGGATGAAGAATGGGAAGTTCTTGACAGAAAGGCTCTGGGTTCTATAAGACTGAGTCTAGCATCCACTGTGATATCCAATTTATCACAAGCAAAGTCTACAGTAGAGTTGATGACTACGTTAGCAAATTTGTATGAAAAACCCTCAGCTTCCAATAAGGTATATCTTATGAAGCAGTTATTTAATTTGCATATGAATGAAGGTGGATCTGTTTCTACTCATTTGAATGATTTCAATGGTATTGTGAATCAATTAAGTTTAGTAAATATAGTGTTTGATGATGAGATAAAAGCTCTTTTAATATTATGTTCTTTGCCTGAAAGCTGGCATGGCTTAGTAATGGCAGTAAGTAATACTGCATCTGCATCAAATATTTTGAAAGTAGAGGATGTTGTTAGTGTTATCTTGAATGAGGAAATACGCAGGAAAAGCATAGAAGAGGCATCTGGGAATGCTTTAAGTTTTGAGAGCAGGGGAAGGCAGAAAGAGAAGAGCAAGAAAGGCAGAGCAAGATCCAAATCAAAGGGGAAAGGTAGATCTAAATCCAGAAATGGCAGAAGGCCACAATGATGGAATTGTGGAAAGATGGGGCACATAAGCAGAGATTGTTGGTCAAAGCCTAAGGAGGATAATCAACACGAAGGAAAGGAAGAAGCCAAGATTGCAGGTATTGCACAGGATGCTTTAATTTTCTCTCTGCATAATAATATAGAATCTTGGGTATTAGATTTTGGTGCATCTTTTCATGCTACTCCTAACAGGGAATATTTCAGTGACTATATCCATGGAGATTTTGGAATAGTGTATCTAGGGGATGATGAGCCCTGTAAAATAATTGGCAAAGGTAAAGTGTAGCTGAAGATGTAGAATAGCAACACATGGGTGTTGAGAGATGTGATGCATGTACCTAGCTTGAAGAGAAATTTGATCTCTGCAGGAAAGTTAGGGGATGAGGGTTGTACAGTAACTCTCACAGCAGAATCTTGGAAGGTGACCAAGGGTGCACTTGTTATGGCCAGAGGTAAGAGAGAAGGTACTCTCTATTTGTGTAATTGTGTTACTAATAGATCTCCTTCTGTATTATCTACTTCAGATGTGGACGCTAAATTGTGGCACTCAAGGCTTGGCCACATGAGTGAGAAGGGGATGTCAATTCTTAAGTCTAAAGGTATGCTTTCAGATTTAAAAGGCATAGATCTAGAGTTTTGTGAGCACTGTGTATTTGGAAAATAGAAAAGGGTTAGTTTTCTCAAAACTGGGTCTACTAAGAAGAGGCACAAGTTAGAGCTTGTTCACACCGACTTGTGGGGACCGGCTCAGGTTGCTTCCATTGGAGTATCACAGTACTATGTATCTTTCATAGATGATGCCACAAGGAAGGTATGGATCTATTGTATTAGAAATAAATCTGATGTATTTGATACTTTTAAAGTTTGGAAAGCTATGGTTGAGAATGAAACAGGTAAAAGATTAAAGTGCCTGAGATCAGACAATGGCAGTGAGTTCTGAAGTCATAAGTTTAGAGATTATTGTTACATGCATGGAATCCATAGGCAAAGGACGGTTCCAAGGACACCTCAGTAGAATGGAATTGCTAAAAGGATGAACAGGACAATAATAGAGCGTGCAAGATGTATGAGATTGCATGCTGGCTTGCCCCTACAGTTTTGGGCACAAGCTATTGACACTGCAGTGTACCTAATTAACAGAGGACCCTCTACAGCTCTGGATGGTGGTATTCCAGAAGAGGCATGGATAGGTAAAAAGGTTGATCTCTCATATCTCAAAGTTTTTGGTTGTGAAGCCTTTGTGCATATAGATAAGGAAAATAGAAAGAAGCTTGATGCTAAGTCTATGAGATGCATGTTTATTGGCTATGGCTTAGATGATTTTGGTTACAGATTGTGGAATCTAGAAACTAACAAGGTAATCAGGAGCCATGATGTTGTTTTCAATGAAAGAGTGATGTATTGTGATTAGCTAAGGAAGTTGAATCAATCTGAGTAGAGCAATGGTGAATTGGATGAGGTGAAAGTCCAAGATGAGCTCGTGGGAAAAAGAAATAATCACTTACAGGAAAACACAGAGACCGACGTCAGTAGGTTAAGAACCGACGTCGGCAAGACAAAAACCGGCGTCGGCCATACAGAGACCGACGTCGGTCGTACAGGTATCGAGGTCAGTCAGGCAGAACTGACGTCGGTCAGTAACAAGTCTGCAGGTGACCGAGGTCGGTCACTGTCAGAGAATTTGGGTGGACAGCGTGTTGTGGACGAGTCTCAGACACCCATCAGGAGGTCAGAAAGGGTGAGTAAGCCTCCAATTAGATATTCTCCTTCTTTATTTTATTTATTGCTAACTGATGGTGGAGAACCAGAGAGTTTTGAAGAAGCAATACAGGTGGAGTCCAAGAGTGAGTGGGAGCGTGGCATGGTTGAGGAGTTGGAGTCCTTAAGAGAAAACCAAACATGGGATTTGGTTGAATTGCCAGCTGGTAAGAGAACACTTAAGAACAGATGGATCTACATGTTGAAGGAAGGTGAGAATGGACAGATGAGATACAAGGCCAGATTAGTGGTAAAAGGATTTGCTCAAAAGCCAGGTATTGACTTTGGTGAGATTTTTTCTCCTGTTGTTAAAATGACTTCAATAAGGGTTGTTTTGTCTTTGGTTGCTTTTGAGGATTTGCATCTTGAGCAGCTAGATGTTAAGATAGCATTTCTTCATGGAGATTTGGATGAGGAAATTTATATGGAACAGCCAGAAGGATTCAAGGTCAAGGGTAAGGAGAAGTTTATGTGCAGGTTGAAGAAAAGCTTGTATGGCCTCAAGCAAGCTCCTAGGCAATGGTACTTAAAATTTGACAGGTTTATGACTGAGCACGGCTACAGTAGGTGTCAATAAGACCATTGTGTGTATTTCAAGAGATTTGATAACGGTAGATATATTATTCTATTATTGTATGTAGATGACATGCTGGTTGTAGGGTCTCACATGCAGGATATCTCAGAGCTTAAGGTAAAATTAGCTCAAATGTTTGCTATGAAGGATTTGGGAGCAGCAAAGAAAATCCTTGGCATGAGCATTAAGAGAGACAGGAAAAAATCACAGGTTGATATTGTCTCAATAAGATTATGTGGACAAGGTGTTAAAATGGTTTAATATGCAGGATGTTAAACCGGTAAGCACACCTTTGGCTGGACATTTTAAGTTGAGTAAAGAACAATATCCTAATTCATATGATGAGGTAGAGTACATGAGTAAGGTTCCATATTCTTCCGCAGTAGGGAGTTTGATGTATGCAATGGTGTGTACTAGATCAGATATTGCCCAAGCAGTGGGAGTTGTAAGTAAGTATATGGCCGATCCAGGTAAGGAACATTGGAAAGCAGTTCAGTGGATCCTTAGATATCTAAGAGGAACCAACAGTAGGCACTTGTGCTATGGAGGTTCAGATACTTCTCTACATGGTTATGTAGATTCAGATATGGTAGGTGATTTGGATGGCAGGAGGAGCACTATAGGTTATGTTTTTACTATAGGTGGAACGGCGGTTAGCTGGATATCTAAGTTGCAGAAGGTTGTTGCCTTGTCAACTACAGAAGCAGAGTATATTGCAGCCACAGAAGCTAACAAGGAGATGATATGGATGACACGGTTCATGGATGAGCTTGGTAGGGAGCATGAGAGTTGCAGATTGTATAGTGACAGTCAAAGTGCAATCCATTTGGCTAATAATTCAGCCTTTCATTCAAGAACAAAGCACATACAGCTAAGGTATCACTTCATATGATAGGTATTGGAAGATGGTGAGCTGAAGCTGGAGAAGATCCATACAGATAGGAATCCTGCTGATATGTTAACCAAGCCGGTTATAAAGGAGAAGTTGAATCTTCATTCAACTTCTATTGGTCTTCATGATTGAGTTGAAGATGGAGGAGCTAGAAGATGTTGCTGTACAGGTACTGGTGCAGCTATTTATCTCCAAGTGGGAGATTGTTAGGGTGTGGAGCTAAAAACTTCACCAAGGAGCATAGTTTATCAAGTTCGGGTCTACACAGACACCGGCGTCGGTCAGGAGCGACCGACGTCGGTCACAGGCAGTTGCAAAGATGCCGATGTCGGTAGAAGGTCGGCCGACGATGGTCACAGACAAGCAGTAAGAACTGACGTTGGTTACCTGCGTGTCCAAAAAGCTATTTCCTTAGACAGAAGTGAGTGTTTGCATGATAAGTTTGAGTTGGAGACTCAAGCTCGCATCTCTATTATTGGCATTACTATTTTTAGAGCCCTTGTTCAAGTGGCTTAACTATTTGTTGGTTGTACATGCTCATGTCTCCTAATTCTATATGAAGAATTAGATCTTCTTAGCTTTGTAGTAGTTATTGTTGTAGAGAGTGAATTATTGTAATTCATTGTGTGTGAAGAACAGTACAGAATTGAATCAATCCAGGCTTGTTGGAGTTGATTGTTCTTGAGAGAGATAGCTCTTGAGGAATAGAGATCTATTGAGAGATCTATACATCTAGGAGAGGTGTGGAAGAAAGAAGCTTTCTTCAATTGTATTCCTTTTGTAAAGAGTTTGTTAATACAAGTTTTCAGGGTGTTTTCTTGTATCTCTTGTTCTTGCTATTATCATTCTAATTACTTGTCAATCTGATTTAATTCTGCGTTTATTGCTGTCACAATTATAATCTATTGTTGGATTGATCCCCCAACATTGTCAATTAATGAATAAAATATGTTCATGGTTTCCATTCTATCTTGTTGTTTAAGTGCAGTGTTTCTTTTTGTAAGCTAAATAGATTAGTTATCTAGTGTATGTTTCTTTATGGTAATCATTTAAAAGGTGCCACCAAAATGTAAGATCCTTTTTGTTTAAAATTTTTGGGTAATAAATCATTGATATCCTTTTTAAGGGTATTCATGAGCTCATGAATACAATATGAAAAAATTCTTGAGGGGTAACTTGTAGTGTTGCTTGTAACTCTTCAAGGACCATATATGTGTACTTTCTTCTTAGTTATCTCTAAAATCAAGTAATCATCTATTCATAAAGATGATATAATGATTGTGTGAATCCATCCATGTTTAGTTATTATCCCTTTACATATTTTTATCAAGTTATTCATATAAACATTATCCTATCATGTTCTACCTCGTATACAACATATAACTCACATGCCATAAGTGTTACTTGCCCAATGGATGCATTATACATTATTTACCTAAAGTGTGTTCATTTTATGTGCTTTAAATCCTAACATTTCATTTCTCATTATTTATTTTCATTCAACAACAATATTCACATTGAATATTACAACCATTTGCTCATTTATCTTAAGTAGCTCTCATATGACATAAGGCATGCATGCATTTTGTGTGATAGCCCTTCCTGACTAGAGTGTGTGAGTCTAGTTATGCTTTGGTCATATCCCCTCTTTCCTAATTACAAATCCACATAAATTTTAAAGGTTAAAAGTCCCTTTACCAAAATGATCTACCCCGTAGGTCCTCTCACCTTAATTTAGGTAGAGCCAAAAGTAGCAGGGAACTAACCATCCCCTTTGTCGAGCCCCTCCCAATCATTATCCCCATTTGGTTATTTCAAGGTGTTGATCCCTCCTTGACTCCAATGACATTTCAAGTGGCTCCTCACCTTTGAATTTCCCCCCTTTTACAGGGCATGAGGCTGAGGGATGATGGTGTGCAATTAAGAACTAACATGTTTCACTAGATTTTAGATCATTTTCTTTCTATTTTATGAAAACAAATAAAACTAAATAAGGGGGGAAGGTGTAGGTTAATGTGTATGTGGTTTTTCACTCCATTGATCCATACATTGTGTGTACTCCTCTTTGGTTAGAATTTAATGACCTAAAAATCAATAAGACTAAACAAATTTGGATTAGTATGGTTGGTAAGTGGTTTGCCTAGTAAATGCTAACTCCTAAAAGTATGAAACTTCATTTGAGGACTATCAACCCACTTGTTAAAATAAATTGAGTTCAAAAGATGATAAGTAATGATTAAGTAAAGAAATAATAACTTACTTTAAGTGAATGATAAAATACTTTAATATTTCCTTATACCTTTTGAAATAACTATGCTAATTTACATAAAAGAAATACTAAAGTGATAATGTTTAGGTTTGGTTGTTATTTTTTGAATGTGTTGTGATAGGGATTGAGAAACACGGGTTTTTATGAGATTAAATGGGTATTTTTAGATTTTTTTTCTTAATAATAAAAGTTTACACAGAGATTGATGCCATTCTTCTATGAATCAACACCAATTATACAAAACTAACATCAATCACTATGTAAAAACATAGTTTTTTAACTTTAGTGGAATGGCTAGATTTTGGAGAATTTGGAAGAGTTATTGGGTAGGTTAAAGGCTGGGATAGGGTCTTAAGGATTGGAATGTAGATTAAAAATATATAGATAGAGTTTTTAATCTCCAAAGTATTATGGAAGGTTGATGGGTGTTTGATGGCCAAGGAGTGTTGAAGTGTAGAACTTCAACACAGGTAGTTATGGATACGAGGAAGGTATGACAACACTAAAATCAACTAATACTAAGATAATAAATTTTAAAATTGATTAAATAATAAAAGGTACTTATCTAATGCAGTAGTGTTGGCCTATAAGTTGATGGAAAATTAAGATAACTTGGATGGAGACCTAGAAGAATATGGGTAGCATAACGGTGCTAAAACCTTTAATTTATTAATGGTACAACTCCGTTATGCTTCTAAAAAAGTCTCTAGTTCTCTATTTTAACTCTCTAGTTCATGTATAATTTTAAAATAAATTGATTACTCACACTCAGCTTGTTCAAACTCTTCAACAAAGGTCCTAGACAGACTTAAGTAATTGATGTTGGTCCTAGTCAATTGGCATCGGTAGAGGGATGATTGACATCAGTCATGGTAGAATAGGTCCAACTTGATAAAAATAGTGATTTACACTTACTTTTTGAAATTAGGACCATTATAAATGATCTGAGTTAGTTTAAGAGAGTATGGTCATGTGGTTATAAATAGTCTAGGGAGATTAGAGAATAAATGTTAGGGCAAGAAATGGTCTTAAGGCAAGGTGGTGGTGAGTTAGTATGGGACTTGGTCTCATGGTGAGGTGTAAATAATATTTTATTAACTTAATTAAATAAATAATTAGCTAAATATGGGTAGGGGTAAAAGGGTCTTTAAGGAGGTTAAGAGGTGTTTTAAACAAAAGGGTGTTAAGGGGTTGAAAGGGGCGTGTTGCAACATCTATAACCATTGGTATGGTTTTGTAATGTCTACACCCATAAGAAGAACACCTATCATTATCAATTTAGAAAGTAACATGATTGAAGTAAATCAAATGGATGATCTAGATGATTCCTAATTCTTCAAGAATCTTGATAATAATACCATTTACACTCTTAATAATAATGGTGGCTTTAATAAATTTCCTTATTCTTCTACCACATTAGGGTAACCAACACTAATGTTAGGAATCTTCATTCTAATACCAATGTTGGAAACTCCCTCCTAATATCTCTAATCAAGATCCACCTGCTGATACTATTCAAATCTTTTCTCAAGTGGTTTAATAAATGAATATTATGTAAACCTACACTAGCTCCCATATGCTCTAAATACACAACCAAATTTTTCAAATGGCTAGTCAACCTCAAGTCATCATTCCTCAACCAAATCATAATTTTTTTCCCACATCCTATTAGATATTCTAGTGGGAATATTATCCCTCAACATCCTTTTTACAACAAAATTCTTCAAATCATTAATAATGATCCTTTTGCTTCTTCTATTGTGTCAATAGACATTGGAAACATCTCTCAAACTATCACATATGATGGGACTAAATATACTACTATATTTCTCAAAATATTTGGTAATCTATATAAATAATGGATCCAAACTAACACTTTTGATACCACCAAGATCCTAGACAAAACATTTTTTGGTGATTGACTTGAATGGTAAAATCAAATTCCTAGACATTATATTACAAAAAATAGGATTTATCCAATTCTCTAATGAATTAATTCCAATATAAGGACCTTATATAAAATTACCTTAACCATTTCATCAATGCTAAGAAACTTTCTTAATGAATTTTCTCACACTTTCATCAAATGATAGAAGTATCTAGATCAAAAAGTAGATCATAACATGAGTGATGATAATATTATCAAATTATTTCTTACTACTCTTAAATACCCTCTTCAATATAAATTTAGGATGTTTTCCCATAAGATATTATAATAAGCCTTATATCAAGCAAAAATGCAATACTTTATTATGAGTGAATTTGAATCATCTCATAAAAAATCATCAACTAGTATCATTGATACCAATTCATCTCAAAATAAGTCTCCCTCATAACCTAATGAGGGATATTCCAAACAAAATAATAAAACCCTTATCCATCCTCCTTTGAGTCTCCACAAACTTAAGAGAAAGATGCCACCTTCTAAATCCATGAGCTTTGACTCTTCCGACCTCTTATAAAATGGTTCAATCCTGATAAGTTCTTTTGGTGGCATGTTGTGATAGATCATTATAATGAGAATTGTCATGATATATAATGATTTATTAGTCCACATTTAAACCTTGACATTCTTACTCAAAAAATTTATCAAGAATATATTAAAGTATGTCAATCCCAATATAATAAATCACATAAACATAAACATCAACCACCTAATGATCAATGTCAATACCCTCCTAATCCCCAGTCATATACTAAGGTTATCTAAACCATAATTAATACTTATTATTGAATCAATATGAAAAGGATGTTTAACATTAAAAACTTCAAATGGGTGGTTTAATTCATCAAACCTCATCCTATTAGATCATACAAACCCAAGGAATACCTAGTTTAAATGCCTACTCTAAAGTGCATCACAAATGGTCCTCCTTTAACTTATTGACCTATTGATACCCCTCCTATAAATAATATTTCAATTTCAACATCCTCAAAATCTAACATATCAACACATTTACTTATATCCAAATACATCTACCAACCTAATGTAGTTCATTCTAACTATTAAATTTAACCTCACTCCACATCACATTTTGGGGTATATAGTGATTCCCATCCACATATCAATTTAGACTTTGGGGCATTTTTCCATTCCCATCGCTGCATTATATTACCCATTAGGTCATCTTATAATTCCCACTCTTCTTATACATTTCACAAAAACAAACAAATTCAACTTCAAGAAACCTTATGAGACACATAGGCTTATAGCTCACATCATAATCTTTAATATATATATTAGCATAGGTTTTTTCTTGTCATTATTCATCTCATTTTTTTACATGTGTTTTATTTAATTTAATATTATTTTACTTGTACTATTATTTCCTTTATGATTCTTTTATATTATTTCACTTTACTTGTATCATTGTTTCTTATTGTTGCTTTCATTTTATATCACATTACTCTCAGCCTTTATTTTGCTTGTGGTTCCTAAGTTACATATTAAGGCTCTTCATTGATTTTAATTTTATCACATTTTTTCCTTAGTCTCTTTATGATTATTAGGCCCTAATTTACATTCCCATATTTTTGGGATGAACACTTACTCTCCCCCCTTTTGGGATGACTACTAATTTCATTATCACATTTATAGATCATATATACACATAATATTTTCAAACTTTTATCAATTACTAACACCCTATATCTTGTAAGAACCCATCGAGTCTCAATATTTCTGAGTGCACACCCTAAGGGGTGCACCAACAAGGGTTGGGCAGACCATTTGTGCTTTATAGGATTGTTGTCCCTTTTTCCACTTATTATTTACACACTTATTTCCTAAAAACCATTCCCCTAATCTTGTTGTTCTCTTTTGTATACTCCTCCAATCATTTACCACTTTTAGTACCCCTTTTCTTAACCTAAAACCTCTTTTGATAGTTTACATGACTAGATTGACTGGGTTAACCTTATACTCTTATTGGAAAAACTTATTTAGGGTCTCGATTTTCTTTTGGCCAACATAGCCCATTACCTAGTGAGTTTTTATCTATAACAATACTAGGTCAACTGGGTCAACCGTATCGATCAAAACTTTTGGAAGGGTTTAGGGTTAAATCCTCCTATATATACATAATCATTTCACCATTATTTAGAGAAGATAATAAGAAGTATGATACATTTCTCATCTACTTATCCACCATTCTACTTAAGGAGAAAGTTTAGGATTTCATACTTTCTTTAGAGATATGATCTTGTCTTGTGGAGAATTTTTTTGGATGCATTGATAGTTTGTGTAGCCTAGAGTCAATATATCATTATCATTATTATATATCATAATAACCTCTTGAAAATCACCTTGGCCAAGGGAGACATTGAGGCTCAATGACTTTATCTTCAAATGTAAGTATTCTTAAATTTGTTCCTCATTTATAAGATTAGATAGATATGTACTTGCACTTATCTTCCATGCATTAGGATTTTATATACATTTATGAGAGTATATGTCTTATATGCATGTTTACTTTTTTTTATTACCCTCACTTTTTGACATAAGATTTGGTGAGCACTAGATTATATTTGTTTTCTTTGTTTGTTATTAGTATAGTGAATATGAAAATATAGGACTTAGTTAGGGTTATTGCATGATTTTACTTAACTGGTGGCTTTGAAACTCTCCCTAGTGATATTATTTGTGATAATGTATCATCTAATTAGGTCTAATAGATTCATATTGGTCATGTTCTTGAATATCTAATGTATCCCCAATTGGATGTGTAAGTAAGATCTATCTTCTTCGAGCTAGGATTGATTTATGGATTTGATGCATTTTTAATTACATACATTTTAGTGAACCTAATCTGAATCTAATCCTTGTAGGTTTTCTTTCACATTTTTCATTTCTATCATTTTATTTATTATTTTTCTATATTTTTAATACTAGGTCAACCAAGATGGTATAGTTTCTAGCTTTTTTACATAGGCTAAACACATAATCACATCAAAAATACTATATAGTTTCTATGTAATTCTTCATCATATATAGGTTGCTAGATTGAATAGGTTAACATAGTACTCTTATTTAGTTTTAGATAATAGACTACATTAAATAAGTCAACTTAGTCTCTTATTTAGCTCTAGAATAATCAAATAAAATTTTTAGGTTGACTTGGTAATCTAAATAGCTTCTAGATAACAAACTAGGTCAACTAGGCTAGTATAGTCATCTTCAATAGGCTTCAGCAACTAGAGAATTGTAAAACTAGGTTGACCCAACTGACATAGTTGGCAGAACTTGAAAGTAGAATTCAAGGCACTTCAACATAAATTTCATAATCCTCAGCATATTCCAACTTACCAAGGTTCCTTTCTTTCTCTTTTTTAATTTATTTCTTCCTCATACTTCTATTTTTCAAAGTTTGCAGTCTTTAAAACTATAATCCTACAATAAACTATTTCAATCTAGTTCTATATTATGTATTTTATATAAAATACTAGGTTGAATTGGTCAACTTATTTCTTAAAGAACCTTACTTTTATAGTATAGTAGTGACCCTATAGACTCTATTGTATAATTTTTGCATACACTATCATAATTAACTCTATACTATGCTTAAATTGGGAATTAACAACTGTATGCTAGTAATTAATTCACACTTTCATTTTTAGTTGTTTCCATGCTTAGATTATATCACATAGTATAATTAGGTGGTTTTTCAATATGCCATTTAGTTTCACTATTTTCCTCTTTCTTACACACACTACCAAATAACATAATTTCAAAATTCATTTAAAAATTTGTCTTTCCAAGGCCTACCTACTTGGATTTCGTCATAAAGGGGGAAGCCAACTTGGTTTTCTAGCCCAGTATAAACATGTGGTTAATGGTCTATATTATAAAATCACCTGATGCCCTTATCACTTTAGGATTTTAAAGTGAGGGGTTGGGCCCCAATACCAAGCTAGTACCATTATCGACACAGATCTCTTCTAGCCTAAACATCCTAAAACCATCCATAGATTGATTTCTATTTCCTTACTTTCATTTAAATTCCCTATCACACTTAAAATAAAAATTTATAATAATCTAACAACATTTATGATGACCACTTAGTTAGGATTCACTTTTCAGTTGATTGCTTGCTCTTTTCTCATTATATGTTGTATTGTAAAAATTTTCATTAGCTAATGTTGATGAAATATTTTGTGTTTTGTGCCTAAATTGGATAATTATCATTGACCCAATTTATTGTGTGATTAATTTAATTTATTTATTTAAAGTGCATTGCAAAACATTTCACTATTTTCAATACATTGTCATTCTATTTGACAAAATCTTTTATAGATTGTCTTTTTCCTTGATTATAGTAATGAGTCAACTTGGTCAACCTAGTACTCCTTTTTGTCTATCAAGTTAAATAACTAAGTTAACTTGGTCAAATATATATCCTTATCAATGTCCCCTTTATCTTAGGTTATATTATTTGATCAACCTAATTGACTCTATATCTTTATTGGCTCAGTTATCATACCCTATTTTTAGTACTAGGTCAACCCAATAAACTCTATACTTTTATCTACATTTTTTCTCTCCTTTCTTTTACATAAAATTTTCCTTCCCTAATCTCTCTCCTTCATCATAAAATTCTTTTTTGAATACAACACTTAGTTGAATTCAATATATATGATGAATCTTACTATCCCTAAGAGGTTCTCCCATAAGCAACTTGTCGCTCCTATCCTAGATGAAACTAATTTGCATATAGCCACTTGCACTATAAACTATGGGACCCCTCCTCATTCCTCTTCACTTTTCAATACTCTCTTCTCACTTAAATAACTTGAACTAGAGTATACACTATAAATTATCTTCTTCATTATTGAGTTTCCTCAACATCGAGGAAAGGATCCTTCTACTATTTACGATCTCATGATAAGTGGTTAAGTTGAGGAACCCCATTCACATTTTCCCACATTCTCACATGGATTTTGAGACACTAGATTATTTGATTCTTATCCTTTTCCCTCTATTTTTACCCCTTTTCATACCATGAATTCTTCTTATTTGATTTCTTCTACCTCTATGCCTAGTATCTCTACTAACAAGGTAGGTTTCACACTAGTGGGCCTCTTCCAAGACCCACTCTTCTCAATTTTTACACTAGTGAATAATTTTATACCCATGGTAATCATGTCTCTATTGCTTCTTCTTCTCATCCCTCTACTATTCCATCTTTTTCCACACAAGCAAATTATGCCACTAGTGCCTCACTTACTAACAGTTCTTATCAAGCTCCTACTAACACCCATAGTGGTACCCAAACCACTACTACCAATTATAATACTTCACATAATGCTAATAATGAAACTCAAACCCATCAACTCCTATTATAAACTCTTAATGAAATGAATTATTTCCAAGCTAACAATGCAAATCAAATGATGTAAATGCAAAATCATCTTATCCATCTTCAAAACCACCCTCAATAGATGCCATGGGGTATGCATAATCAAAATTTTCCCCACCTCCTCTTCAGTATTCCCATGGTAATATTATCCCTCAACCTCGTCTTGTTAACAAGACAATCAATCATATTCAAAATGATCCTCTTACATCCAAAATTACTAATATATATAGGAGGTATCACCCCTACTATTTCTTACAATGAGTCAACTGATCTTACTCCATTTAAAAATATTTAAAAATCTATATAAAGACTGGGTCAAATTAAACATATTTTCTACTACCAAGATATTAATAATAAATATCACACATGATTATTTATATTTGTATAACTAACTCAAATCTCATTACATTACTAGTTTGGAAGATTTAGTAAATGCTCTAGTCCAAGAATTCCAAACTAGTGATCTCCTGAGAATACCTTGGCCCATTTTATCAATTGTAAGCAAATTAAGACCAAAACTACCCAATATTTCATTAAATAATGGAAGACATTGTCTAAAAAATGTAAACATAATATGGTATATGCCAACCTTTTCCATATCTTTACCAATGTTCTTTTCCCAAGCAATATCGGGTCCAGACTCCCTCTTCGTGTATTTTGGAAGAGGTCATTGACAAAGCCAATCATCAATATTTAATTATGCATCAATTCAAGATATCAAAAACTTATATAGTTACTCACATGTTACTCAAGAATAAGAATCATCATGCTACCAATGATGGTGTCACCAACTCTTATGATACCATTTGTATTATTTAAGTTGTTGCTCCTAACCAATATTTAGAACAAACTTCCCCTCCTAATCACATCACCAATCCTCATTTATATTTATCCAACAACATCAATGTCAAAAAAAATTATCCTTATAAGAATTACAAAAATGTCTACCAAGGCCTCTCCCATGAGAACTTTATCCCACTCATGACATGAAATAGTGGTATGATCCTAGTAAATTTTATTATTTTCATGCTAGTTGGGTTCATTCTCATGAGAGATGTAGGCAGCTTCATAATTTGGCTATAGATTTCCTTTTTGGTTCCAATTTTAACCATAATTCTATCATTTATCAATGCTAATAAGCCTATGGCATTACTTTCAAATCCCATGAAATATAAACTAAATCTCAAGCTTTGAACCAGGTTAATGCTCATTTGGCCATCTATAAAGATCCTCTTCCAAATCACCAAGATAATTAAGAAAAGCCTACTCCTTCTACTAATAATGTTGATAGTCTTCTTGACCCAATCCTAAAGAGAATATGGTCAATATGACTAATATGTGAAGGGTTATTTATTTCATTGATCCTCAACCCAACCACACACCTCAATTATCTTATATATTTCATCTTATCTAATATTCCTCTCCAACTCACTTAACCAATTTGGGGAAAGAAGACCTCATATATTTTGATGAACCAATTCCAACACCTCCCTTAAATAGCACTTCTCATGCCATTTCTACCATCCCTCTAGTTTCCTTACCTATCATCAATGATACTCAAACCTCTATCAACACTTCTCAAACCAAAATTACATCAACTACCCCATCTCCTCAAAATAATCAACAAACTTTTCCTCTAATTAAACTTTATGCCTCTTATAAACATAAATTCACATGTAATTTAGCTCCTCCTTCTGAGGACCTCCTTCAACACTATGCACCTCTTTCCAAAAGTCCTCTTATGGGTTATGATGAGTGGGATCCTATCACAGAGCTTACTAAAATCCCATCTCAAATCTACTTTCTCAAACTTATGTGGACCTATCCACATTATCATAATTATCTTATGCATTTTTTGTTTGAAATCAACATCCCTCATCCTCCCCTAGTAGGATACAAATCCAACTTATCTGGATTAGAAGATAGCATATTACAATAGTGTGAAGAGATGTCCATACATGTTGATGAGATAATGGACACTTCTCTTTCCCTCAAATTTACCATTGCTTCTATGATCCCAATGATATTATACTTCATACAGATGATCCTCCTTTATTTATTAGTGCCCAAATTGGTGATATCTAAGTCAAATGTGCTTTAATTAATAAGGGTTATGGCACTTGTATATCTTTTCTTGATTTTATCAAAACCTTTGGATATTTTGAATAAAATTTTAAATCCACATGTAGCACATGTCAAGGCTATGAATAAATGAAAATTACTCCTTTAGGTTGTGTGTGGCTCCCCTTTACCATCCCACTTGTCACTGTTCACTTGAAGGTGGTAATCTTAAACTTTCATCTATCCTATACCATATTACTTGGTAGGCCATAGATTCATCATATGATATCAATTGCCTCTTCCACCTTTCAATGTGTTAAATTTCCTCATAATGGATCCATTTATAGGATTCAAAGTGGTACTAATCCTTGGAATTTCAAACAATTCCAAGATTGTGTTGTATTCAAAATTCCTACCCTTGAATCCTTGCCAAGTATTCTATTTCATGAATCTCAATGGTTTAACTTTCTTATAAATTCCACCCAAGGTTATAATGGTCACCCTAAACTCATTGGTAATATGCCCGCTAACCTCTTATATTCTAATGTTGTTGAGCTTGATGAGATCAATCTCAAAGTTAAAACTGCAAAATCTCTCATGTCATCTCATCTCTCAGCTTCTTAGTTCTTTGCAACCTCATTCTCATCAACCACCTTGTGATGAAATCCCTATTGTCTTAATTAAGACTCAACATTACATTCATCACACCACATCTGATGACAAGGTCATCCCTTCTTACACCATTGATATTCATACACTTGATTATGATGATGGCTATACATTAGGCAATCCATTTTTAAGTGGTCTATTTCAAGCCCAAGATGCTAAAATTATTTTTTCTCATTCCTCTTTACATTAGTATTTTATTATATCTTATAGTATTCCATCCTATATTTTTCCTAATTTTAGTATTTTTCCTCTTTATTCCAAGGTAGAGGTGTTGCCAACACCTCTAATTTAAAAATAACCTTGTATTAGTATGCTTATGGATCATGTTATGGCTGGTCCCTATCACTTTGATAGATACCACAAACCATCTAGCCTATTTATCCTTGTTATGCTTGAAACTATCCTTTAGCCTTTTATAGACCCCAACACTCCCTTAATAGAGCCTAATTCAGATCCCATTCCCTCTCCTTCTCTATCTAAGTTTCTTCTTATTTTTGATCCTATTGCTCTTTCAATCAAGCCTTATCTAGTCTCTCCACCAACCCCACCTTTTCTTGGTGATGATTTTCTCCCTTTACTATAGATGGATCCTTCACCCACCAAATGGGCCAATCAACCTTATTATGACATCCATAAAGTTGTCAATCATTGGACTAGAGATTGTTCCCTATACTTATCTACTTCAGTTTTTATTTCCCCTCCTCTTGTGAGTACACCTATCAAGACTAATCATAAGCATATCTATTACTTTCAAGGCACAAATAACTATTTATCCATGCATTGTCAAAAGTTACAACAATATATTGACACCTTGTGTCCAACTACTCCTCAGCCCTCAAATAAAGCTATACCTCCCTCAAAATTATTACCTAAGTATATTCCTAAGTACAGAGATGTATATTATCTTTAACACCAATGTAACACTTATGATTACTACATCCTTTTGTATCATCTTAAGGATCACCTCTTAACCATTCCTTCACCTTATACCTTTACTCTCACAAAGTCTCTCTTGAAATAACATTCCCCCTTCTTCCCCAATAGCTATACCTCCTATTGTCCCTTCTCCACCTATTATTCCTCCACTTGTAAATCCCTCACCCATGGACCTTCCCTCACTCATGGATCCTTATCCACCTATGAGTCCCTCACCCATAGTACCTTCCCCATCGGTGACCCCTTCCTCTCCTATATAAACCACTCCCTTGTATTCTCATAAGAATACGCTACACTCTATCCCTCATCATCATGATCCTCTAATAATTCCTACCTTTTTCTATTGAGGAGATTTGACATGAAGTATTTTCTCAACTTTCACTGAAGATCGATGAAAATTTAGATGTAGTCTAAGTTCAACTTCATAGAGACTTATCATACATTATGGATAATGTGTGTGGACAAATATATCAATACTTATGAACACATACATTATGTTATTACATTTTCATTTTGGATTAGACATGTGCTCTAACTTTACATTTATCTATTTTTATATCATTTAACATTATGTCAAATTATTATCTATATTACATGGTGACTTTGGTTTCATAATTTATATTGCTTATGATGTCATGATGTTCTCTTATGGATTATTTTTCATAAATTGCATTATTTTTCTTCTCGAGTTTAATTTATTATGACTCACTTTTTCTTTTTCGTGATTATTTTCTATCTTATCTCTATAACCACATATAATTGCTATTGTGACTTGGTTATACAAACCTTCCTCCCTTTAGTCATTCTTCATTTACCATATGATTAGTTAGAAAAAAATTCATCTCATTATAATCTCCTTTTATTGATACACTTTGGATCTCCCATTGAATCTCCTTTATTCCATTTGGCAAATGAAGCATACAAATGGTTGAGACTTGAAATAACATGTTGGTTCATAGTTAAGCCTAAGTGTTCTAGTTAGTCTTGTCTTTGGATACTTAGCTTCTTTTATCCAAAGCCTAAATCTCATTTGTGGGTATCACTCTATCTCTCATGATTGGTAATTTCAAGTCCATATGGAGGAGGAATAAAAAAATCCATTAAATATTCAAATTCCAAATAATTTAACAAAAGGTAATGATCTAAAAGGCAATATTAAAAATTTCAAAAGTCAAATCACACTAAAATACATGATTCTAAGCACATATCCTTTTTTATAATTAAATCTCAAACTCCACAATTGGCCTCTTAATAGATCTAAGGTCCTTTGTGGTGTGGTAGGCTCATATATTAGAAAAGGAGAATAAAAAAATCTTTTAGTGCTACCTAATTTCTCATGAAAGTATCCAATCTACATAGTAGACTAACAACTTTGTAATGGGTCCTGAGGAATCAGGAAAACACCATGGAAAGTTAAGTCCATTTTACTTTTCTTGTTCAAAATTACCTACATGATTTGATCTTATTATAACACTTATTTTCTTCAACAACTTTGTGTCTATAGTGAATAGGTATCCTCTATATAATGATGGTCACTAGTCACATAGTGTCTTCTCATGTCCTTAGTGTGCCTCATATCTCCTAATGTATTCTCATAAGATGCCTAAGTTATATTTTTTACATTCCCTATAACCCTAAATATTTCCCCTTGATTTTTTTTCATTGATCACTCCCTTAGGGATTCCATTTGTGAGTTACATTGTAAGACCATGGATAGGACCTGGCCTTCCTCAAAAATTACCAAATTTTTCACATTACCATTCCAAACATCCCATTTTACCATATTTTCACATTAATTCCACCTCATTGGTATTATTTTTAACCAATTTTATCCTACATACAAAGCTTCTACCTAAATGGATGAGCTAAATAGAGTTCTAGATGGAATGAGTGGTCCAAAGATCACATGTAGCTTGCAAAGATTTTGAAACACTTTATGTAAACTTAAAGTGTAGTTTGTTAAATTTTTAGGAAGTATATTTTCATGGTGTTCAATTTAATTAGGATCATGAATCAGGTTTGTACAAGCTTTAGAAGTTCATTTGAGCCTTGGAGATTCAAATAATAGTTTAAGCACAAGTATAGAAGAGCTAGACCATCATCACACATCACAAAGAAATGAATAGACTAGTTTTATTTTATATTTTATAATTATTCTCATGAATCCTCTCAAACCCAAAAGATCACATGGACAAGAAGTTATTTGTGCCAAGATCATCCTCTATAAGAATTCAAAGTTAAATAAGTAGAGTGGAGACATGTACGAGGAAGTGAACTTAAATTTAAGGAAAATATCCATTTTAATTCAAATGTTCCAAGGATGAATGCACAACTAATAAGTGTCAAGATCTTGGGTACCTGAATGGAGATCTAATGGCACATGGGCAAAGACAAAGTCAATAGGTCTAGGTCGATCGATGGTGCACTTTCACTCATAAAAAGTAGATCTAATGGTGATTATTGGTTTAAAAGGTTAGTAGATTTTAAGATAAAATATGCAAGTGACAAGTTTCTTAAGTGCATTAAATTGGTAGAATATCTATGGCTTATGTTTATTCATATAGAGAAAGATCAATGGTGTGAACAAGGTCAATAATTAAATAGATCTTAGATCAAGTAAAAGGATAACAATTGTATAAATTTTATAGTATTGAATCAATAAGTTAATGACCAATGAAAAAAGGAAAGCCCAACAGACTTCTAGTGGAGGTCGATGAAGCTATTTTTGACCTAGGTAAGCAAATACATAAGAACCAAGTTCAAAGATGATCTAAGTTAAATTAGAATGGATATTTTAAGGAAAAATAATCACCATTAGAGATACATGGAGGAAGATAGGTATTTTAGACATAATATAGATAAAAGGGTGGAAACTATTGTTGAAGTGAGATCAAACACCTGGTGAGATTCATTTCATCAACATTGAGACTATAGGAAAACCAATAATTAGGATTGGTTTTTGTCTATAGTATACCTAGGTTTAGATTTCAAAGTAAGGGTAGATGTATGGTTATGGATAAATTTCTCATCTATTTACATGTCTATATCCTCTATAAAATGGGTACTTACCACCACTCAAAGCAAACATGGCATGGCTTTATCTAGATTATAGATATAATGATTCTTTTCTCGTGAACAATGAAATCAAGTGGAAGGTGGTATAGAAGATAAAATAAAAGAGATCAAGTGGTTAGATAATTAGTTAGAGAATTAAATGTTATTTAAATTTTAAGGATCTTTTTTCCTTTAAAGTATCATGACTCATCATCTATAAAATAGTCTCTTGTCTTTTAGTTAATTATTCAACCAATGAGAAGAACTTGAAGAATAATTGAAGCAAATGAAGGTTAGATTATTGATGAGAGATAAATAATAATTAGATTAAAATGTGGTGGAGATTTCAATAAAGGTAGTTCTATCTCATTTATTGATTTCTTGATGCATACTCTTCCATTCTTTCTTTCCATTTCTCTATATTACCCATTTTTTCTCATTTTGTAAAAGGATGCTCATTTTTGGGAGTACCATGGGACTCTTTGAGATATTTCAAGATATTATAATTATGATAAGGATAAACCCAATAATTTTTTTTAATAATTACCTCTTAAAGTAATAAATTACTTTATTTACCTGTATCTTGCCTTGAATCAGTGTTTAGTGAGTTATACATGATGGCCTTGTGAAGGAGATTATTCCATATCCATTGTACTCCTTCCTTTCCTCTTATAAGGTGTTTTTAAGATATTTAAAATTATATATTAGTATTATAGCTAAACCTAGTCCATGAAACACTTATGCATTGAGCTATATTGTGAGGTTATGTGAGCTAGCATTATCTTTTACAGATCTAGTGTGGGTTCAAGATTATGGGGTTTCCCATTTTTATTTAGTGCATCACCTTTTAGCCTTATTAGGATCACTTTCCCCCTTTATAACCCTTTTCTAAATAAAAAAATTATTTTAGGTGATCCATCAAAAGGAATCTAAAATTCTCTTGAGGTTCAACCCCATCATAGGTTACCCATAGCCTAGGGTTATTCCCATAGTGTAACTCAATTGGAGAGAGACTGAAGAATCCTATCCAAGGGTAAAAATTTATGGTAAAATATTTTATAGAATTCTTTTTTGGACTTTATTTCATTATAAATCTCATTAAAAGGTTCTTGGTGTTACCTTTCAATGCAATCAACCTTTGGAGCCATATTTGAAAACACCAATGGTGACTCCACTATGAACATCAATTGGTATGAGTAGCCTAGGTGCCTAATCACAATTATTTATTATTTATCATCACCCATTTGATAAAAATTCATGATTTGATTACTTATCCTTCATATCAAGTTAGTAATGTTTATGGATTCACCCCGAGTGGCCCTTAAGATTTAATGTATTAGCCTTGTCATAATTTGCCTCTCTCTAGTCAACCAGAAAAGAGCCTTATAGAGATGATGCTTGATTTTAAAATAAAATAAAGAGAGGTTGATAAGGATGAATATTATTATATGTAACAAGAGAATATTTAACAGCAAGCCTATGTTTAGGAGAAGGAGTCAAGGTTTTATGAAGAATGCTTGGTTAGGCAAGACCAAACCAAGAGGGAAAATGACTATCAATTATTCTTGAGATAAGGAGAAACAAACCTTAGAACCAAAATACCCTCTCCCACTCATTTTAATACTCAAATAAATCCCATTATCCCACCTTGTCAAAGCTCATCTCTATCAAGAGTCAATCCAATCATTAAGGGTCATTCAACTGAATAATATTAAGCCATCCCATCTTAGATCTTCTCTTATGCCAATGACCCTAACTATGTCATACCCTCTCTTGTGAAACCAACCTATCCCACACCTATTTATGAAAAGGAGAAGGTGGTCAAGACTTATGATTTCCCTTCATGGAAATCAATCAAGGAGGGAAAAAAGAAGAAAGAGGAAGTGTTAGCTGAGGTATTCAAGGAAATAGTTCAAGAAAAAGAGGTGTTAGTCTAGCTCAATGAGCTTTCCATACAAAAGTTACATGAGTTTATTTCCCTCCCAAAAGATCCACCAAAGATAGAATTTAAGGTCCCTATCTAGAAGGACACTCTCCTAAGCTACAAGTAAAGTGAACTTCTTCACCCTCCCACCATCTCCCTCTTAGATAAAGAGCCTATTTTGAAAAAAATGGAGGAGGAGCTTGTAGTCATAGGTGAGAAAGAAGAAGAAAATTTAGTTTTCTATGATGAAGAGATCATGATAATAATTTCACTTAATTTTTGGGGGGAAAAGTTAGGTTTTGATTAGACTTCTTGGCATGGATTTGACATTGATGAATTAGAGATTGAAGGTAGTATTAATGCCTTCATATTTGAATAAATGGGTATTCAAGTTGTAGTTGAGAAAAAGGATATTTTCATTTATTTCAAGATCTTCCATTTTATGGGGTTAAAGATGAGGATGAGAAAAGTTCGTAAATTGATGTGGTTATAGTAGTCAACTAGTTAGCTAATCAAGTTGAAGAGGTCATAAATGAGCAAGAGAAAGAAATAGAGGAGAAAGAAGATCAAAATGAAGTATGGAAATAGTTTTAACATGACTTCATAAACCAATAAATGTTTTAAACCATCCTATACCTCTTCTAGATCATGAAAATAAACTTGTAGATCAGGCTATAGAAGTTGACCAGTCTCAAGATGAATTATCTATTGAAGGCAGTACCGATGTCTTCAAGAATGAAGGAGAATGGTCAGATATAGATCCAAAATAACATGAAATTTATAACCTTAGATGGGTTTATTATCTACCATATGTATCCTTTCAAAGTAATCAAATCAAGGATGGTTTTGAAGTCAACATTATCCTAGATGACTAAGAGGAAGCTACCTTTTGGGATGACTCAAAGATTTTTTACCTAAGCCTATATAATCAACCTCCATGTTCAAAAGATCCATTAGATAAGGAAGTTAAAGGTTCTCCTATAGTAAATTTTGGAGAAATAATTGAATAAAGGGACCAATGTGTCTACATTGGAGACATGTGTGTCCCATTTCATTCTCTTGAGAGCATGCCAAAAGAATCAGCAATTAGGGATGTTAGCTCACCTATCATGATCTCTCAAAAGTAAGCTATTTTCCACACTAGGTCACCATAAGTAAGCGATGATAAATATTTTCCATTTGATTGAGGAAGAATATACTTTTAAGTTATATCCACATATATATATATATATATATATATATATATATATTAATAGTTTTCTTTTTTTCCTCTAAATGCCTTGTGCACATTCTTTTCCTACTATGTGTTTCTTTTTCCAAAGTGCCTTGGGCACTTTGTTTATTTTTTTTTTTGTTTTTCTTATTTATTCAAGAGGAATTTATCCTAAGGGTCAACCTTGCATCATTTCATGTTAACTAATATCAAATACTTTTGAATCCATGCCCAATAGATCAGACAAGGTAACTACTTTGGGTTCTCAAGCATAACAGGCATGCTTCCCTATGAATCACCAAAGATGTTAGCCAATTTTGGCCTACATAAAAAGTTTCTACCTAAATGGATGAGATAAATAGAGTTATAGATGTAATAATTGATCCAAAGATCACATGTAGCTTTTAAATCTTTTGTAACACTTTAAGTAAACTTAAAGCGTAGTTTTTCAAATTTTGAGGAAGCAGGTTCTCCTGGTAATAAATGTAATCAAGATCATGAAGTTAGTTTGCACAAGCCTTATAAGTTAATTCAAGACTTGGAGATTCAAATAATAGTTCAATCAAAATTCTATAAAAACCATACAATCATTACACGTCATAGAGAAACAAGTAAACTATTTTTGTTGTGCATTTTATAAGGATGATCATGAAGCCTCTCAAGCCCAAAAGATCATATAGACATGAATTTATTCATCCCGAGATCATATTCTAAAAATTTAATGTATTGATGAGTTTTATATCTCAAGATATAAGCACTAAAATTTGAATAAGTAAAGTGGAGACATACGCAGGGATGCCAAGTTAAAGTTATGACAAATAACCATTTGAATTCAAATGTTCCAAGGATGAACATGTGGATGAAAAGTGTCAAGATCTTAGATACCTAAATATAAATCTAATGGCATGTAGGCAAAGAAAAATTAGTGGGTTTAGGTAGATTTATAGTGCATGTTCACTCATACAAAGTAGATCTAATGGTTGGCAATAGGTTAATAGGTCAGTGAATCCTAAGAGCAAATACATGAGTGACAAGTGTCTTAAGCATGTTAAACTATAATAAGATCTATGGCTCATGTTCATTCATATAGATAAAGATCAAAGGTGTGAAAAAGGTCAATAATTCAATAGGTATCAGATCAAGTATGAGGTTACCAAGTGTCTAAATTTGATAGTCCTTAATCAATAAGTCAATAGCCAATGAACAAAGGTGATCCCAAGAGACTTCTAATGGAGGTTGACAAAGCTATTTTTGACCTAGGTAATCAAATACATACGAACTAAGTTCAAAGATGATCTAGGTTAAACTAGAATGGATATTTTAGGGATTGAGCATTACCATTAGAGTTTCATAGAGGAAGATAGGTCTTTTAGACCTAATATAGACAAAAGGGTGGCAACTATTGTCAAAGCAAGATCAAACACCTAGTGAGCTTCATTTCATTGAAATTAAGACTATAGGAAAAAAATAATTGGGATTGGTTTTCATCTATAGTAGACCTAGGTTCAGAGTTAAAAGTAAGGGTATATATATGGTTATGGAGAAATGTCTCATCTATCAACATGGCTATATCCTTAACAAAGCAAGTACTTAAAGTTGCTCAAAGTAGACATGGCATGGCTATGTCTAGATTCTAGATATGAGGATTCTCTTCTCATTAAAAATGAAATAAAGTGGACGGTTGCATGGAAGATAAAAATAAAGAGATCTATTTGTTAGAGAAGTAGTTGGAGCATTCAATGTTGTTCAAATTTTAAAGATCTTTCTTCCTTGAAGACTCTTATCTTCTAGTGCATTTCTCAACCAATGAAAATAAATTGAAGACTAATTGGAGAAAATGAAATTTGTCTTGTTGATGAGGGATCAGTCTTGACTGTATTAAAATGTGGTAGAGATTTCAAGAAAGGTAGTGATAGCTCATTGATTGATTTCCTGATGCATTCTCTTCCTCTCTTTCTTTCCCTTTCTCTATATTACCTATTTTTTCTCATTTTGTAAAAGGATGGCCACTTTTTGGAGTATGATGGGACTCTTTGAGATATTTAAATGTATGATCATTTTTATAAGGCTAAACCCTATCAAAAATTTATAAGAACTACCTTTTGAATTAATAAAGGAATTTATTTACCTATCTCTTACCTTGGATCAGTGTTTAGTGAGTTGTGCATGATGGCCTTGTGAAAGAGATTATTCCATATCCATTATCCTCCTTCTTTTCCTCTTCTAAGGTGTTTTCAACCTATTTTTAGTTCTAGATTAGTGTTTTACCTAAACCTAGTCCATGAAACACTTATGCATTGAGCTAAATTATGAGGTTGTGTGAGTTAACATTGTATTCTATAGATTTATTATAGGTTCAAGCTTATGGTAGTTTCCCATTTTTATTTGGTGCATCACTATTTATCCTTATTAGGATCCCTTTCCCCCATTCTAACCCTTTTCTTAGTGTAAACATTAGTTTAGGTGATCCATCAGAAGGAGGTCATCCTTCTCTAGAGTTTTAGCCCATCATAAAATACCAATAGCCTAGGGTTATTACCATAATTTAGTTCAATTAGAGAGCACATAAATAACCCTCTCTAAGGGTGAAAATTGATGCTAATACAATTATTTTTGTGAATTGCAATGTAAGACCATGGATAGGACCTAACCTTCCTCACAAAATTTTCCAATATCCAAGTCACAACAAAATTACATTTATAAAATATGAGAAAATATGTAATTGATTATGAGATACACATCATTGACATGCTTCCCATATTTATTTAGTATTTTTTATGCTTACTTGATTAATCTTTCATATTTTATCTTCTTATTTTCTGATTGCATGTAAGAATCCAACCACTTTTCTTGAGTTTTGCATACTTATCAACTTGAATTAGTGTGATTAATTTAAGAACATTTTGATAATTTTGTTTCTCTTTTATACTTCTCAATGTGACTTAGTATGATTGATAGACTTAATTGATTTATTTTTCTACCATTGATCTTTCATGTGCTTTCTATTTTATTACATTATTTCCATACTTCCCAATGTGATTTATTGTGATTTTTCTTGTTTTAATTTGGTGCCACTCTTTTTCATGTTTTAAAAATAATTTTTTCCCTTTTATTTACCAATCTTTGGTTTATTATACTTAGTCATATTTTATTACACATTTCCCAATGTGAAATAGTGTGTAGTACATTTTTTTTATTAATTATACTTAGCTAGTTCATTTTTCACATGTTTATTTTTAACCATGCATGTGTAATACATAATGATAGAAAAGAAAACATAACATATATATTTTCTATAGAATATACAAAAATAGAAAAATAAATAAGCTAGAAATAAATATATCCTTGCATACACAACCACAACCATAATACAAATTCATAATATCAACATCCAATTGTCAAAATAAGATACCTGTGTGTGTGTGTGTGTGTGTGTGTGTGTGTGTGTGTGTGTGTGTGTGTGTGTGTGTGTGTGTGTGTGTGTGTGTGTGTGTGTGTGTGTTTTATACAAGGTACAAAATTACATCATTCCAGCTATAAGCTAGGCTCTATTAGGTTTATCTCATGGCCTAGCCATGCTACCCATAGATGCCTTGGATAACCCCTTATAAATAGTATGATAAAATGAGTATGTCTAAGATCTCAAGCCTACTACCTATCCATGTAGGTTGGACACCTGGGCCTATACCTATCCTAGCTAACTAGTGGTAGCCAAATGCATGTCTCTCTCCTAAGCCAAGGCATGTCATGATTATACCTCTCCCTCTCCCACCCCTACTAGTTATTGTAGTCTATCTATGCATGACTATATCTACCTTGTAGCCTCCCCTACTAATCTTAACCAGCTTGCCTAAGCTAGGATAGATGGTACCATGGGATCATCTAATGTGGTAGGGTCATATGGTACCAACATCCCATCCATAATATTAAGTAGTGCTCACATCACTAAGTATCCCCATCTAACCTCCTCCTCATCCACAATATCTACAAAACTCAAATAAGATAGACATTAGATCATAAATATATCTATCTATAATAAATCAAATATTATACAACTAGTATTTTATCTCAAATATTAAAAAAATACAATAATTATTACCTATCCTAATGTCACCAATCACTATCTCCTTGTCTACTCAATCATCAAGAATAGGCTCTCCATCAGCTCATCCCCCAAGTAATTTGTTTATGGGATGCCTCTTAATCAAATCAAACCCTTAGTTCACCACCCATGCACATCTCAACCTTGCCTTAGTGGTGCCTTTTTAGACTAGATCTACCCTAGGCTGACCGATAGGTCATCCTAGATGACTAATCTATGTGCTCTATCTCATCACTGACACCTCCATTAGTGTTGTGATCAATGTGGTCATCACTCCTACTAATGTGGTGCTAACAATGGTACCTATGACACTCTTGTATCCATGTCCATGCCCTCTTTATATTATGGTTGTCATGCTTGACCTATCCGTGGTCTCTCATGCCATGGTCTAATTTCTAGTCTCATGACTATTACTCATCCTCCTCCTCTCCGCCTCAACTCTCTCACATACAAATAAAAAAATGTGGGAACCACTATAGGAGCCACCAAGTGAAAGAGTCTAAACTATCCTAGAAAGTAGGCCATTGAAGGTAACTCTACCCACTAATTGTAGTGGCCTGTGATCCATACTCATGCTAACCATATCACCACTATTACCCAACTTGACAAAACTATCATAATATGTGCATAATATTTCCATGTGATCTTTCTTAATGTGACCATCTATAGCATTGACATGTAGGGCATGACCCATGACACTTGATCCTATCTCCATCTTAGTACCCAAGGTAACCATTCATCAATCACATGGGGCAACCCAAATGAATGATACATAATAAATCTCTCATATATCCATACACTTATCAATACCACTAGCCCTATGGTCTTCTACCCTCTAGACATCATCCCATACATATCATGCATAAGCTGAACCTAGATGACATAACCTACATCATAAAGTACCCCTGCTCTAATTTTAACTAACACAAGGTTATAATTTATATCAGTACCTTGCCTTCTATCTTATGACATAGCATTCATGATGTCATAATCCCTATCATAGCCTTCCAAATGTCCATATATTGGTAAATATATACATCAAATATACTCACCCTCAATCTGAGGTAAATCTTATCTAAGCAAATCACCCATCAAGCTAATGTTCACCTTTCCTTTATGATCACCAATGTCCCCCCTATAGGTATTCCAAGAAATGCATGGGCATCCCCTAAAATTATACCAACCTCTATAGTATCCCCATCTGCCACCCATCTAAATTTATTGGTCAAGTGTCTCCAAGATCCTAGGAATCTAACCACTAGATCAATACTCAATGGAATTTGCCACATCTCCATGATGCCTCCCAAGCCTAGCATAACCAATCTAGCTCTATCTACATCTGTCAGACACTCAATTAGATCTAATAGCCATGATGCATCCATAAATTTCTAAAATATTTGAAGCCCCTACAACAATCAAATAATAAAATATGTATTAGACCTCCATTTCACTTATATTCAAAATACATTCTTTTAAAAAAATCACATAAATAGACCTAATTTGCCTTAATTTATTCATTTCTTGCCAATTTGGTCTATTTTTAGGTTACTCAACCATTTTAATACTCAGTCAGGTACCCTAGGCCTTAGAAGTGCTATATAGACTAATGTATTGCATTTTAGTACTATATCAACCACTTAGAAACATATTATGTTGAGCCTATAATACTAGGTCAACCATTTGGACTTAAATACCTAAGTCAACCCTTTCATTTTCCCTTAGACCTACTAATTCAACCTTTTGACTTAACATACTAAGTTGACCAATGGGTACTATGTTGACCCTCTCCTTAAATAACTAAATTGACCTAGACCTACTAGGTTGGCCTTTTCAAAACATGATTTTCTACCTACTAGGTTGACTAGGTTCACCTAGTTATTTCAAACTATTGATCGGTTAACCCATTGTAATAAATGACTTTGTCATTTATTACTCTAATCCTTTTCAAACCAATTCCCCATGTGATCCCTAGTATCTCTCAAAATTTACCAGGGTTCATTATAATTTTTCAAATTTTCTTAGTTAACATTTTTTAATAAAATACTCAATTTCAAACAAAATACTCAAAATAAATTTGAAATTATTAGTTACCTACCTAGTTTGTACTCACTACAACCACTAGTTGTCTTCCTCATCTTATCTATCATCTCCTCACCATCTTGGCTATTTTGACTTTTTCTATGTCTCTCATAGCTCTATTTTTCTCTCAGAATGGTCAAACAATAGCAAATGAATTCTTTTTCACCCTATTTAAAGTTACTATTCCCAAATATTGACACTTCAAATATTTACTACCAGATTCATTATTTTGATCATATATTTTTTTTACTAATTCATTTTTCAAACCATAAAAAGTTATAGAATCATGACATTGTATAGAATCTTTTCCACTATTATATGCCTATATTGAAAAAAATTTAATTGTTTGCTCTTTTTGCACTAATCTCTATATGTTCACCTAATGTTTCTCATATTAGACACCTTCACATCTCTCATAGTTTATTCTTTATCTACAACACTAAAGTAAATTAAATTTAGTGTTTTTCAATTCTATCCTTTCACTTATCTTATTTTCTCTTTTTTACACTTTATTTAGCATCATCATTATGTGCCATCATGTTCTTTTCTTAAAGCACCATCCTGTGTTATACCTACATGACACATGATGAACTTTGAGTAGGGAATATTTATACACATAATATTTTAAAACTTTTATTAATTACTAACACTCTCTATCTTAAAATAACCCATCAATTCTTAATCTTTCTAAGCACACACCCTAAGGGATACACTAAGAAAGGGGTGGGTAGACCATTGGTGCTTCACAAGATTGTTGTCCCTTTTTCCACTTATTATCTACACACTTGTCTCCTAAAAACCATTTCTCTAAGCTTGTTCTTCTTTTTTTTACACTCCTCTAGTTATTTACCACCTTCAATACCCTTTTTCCTAGCCTAAAACCTCTTTTGATAGTTTACATGACTAGACTAGGTCAACCTTGTATAATTATTGGCAAAACTTATTTAGGGTCTAAGTCATATCTTGGACAACTTAGCCCATGACCGAGTGAGTTTTTGTCAATAATGATACTAGGTCGACCCTATTGATTGAAAATTTTGGAAGGGTTTAGGGTTAAATCCATCTATATGGACAATCATTTTGCCATTATTTAGAAAAGAGAATAATTAAGATATATTGTGCATTTGCTTATCCACCATTATACTTGAGGAGAAATTTTATGGTTTTATAATTTATTTGGAGATATGGTCTTGTCTTGTGGATAAGTCTTTTGGATGTATTAATAGTTTGTGTATCCTAGATCTGATTTATCCTTATCATACTTACATATCATAATAACCTCTTATGAAGCACCTTAGCCAAGGGAGAGATTAAGGCTCAATGAGTTCATCTTCAAAGGTAATTATTCCTAAATTTATATCTCCTTTGTAAAAGTAGATAGATATACATTTGCACTTATCTTCCATGCATTGGGATTTCATAGACATTAACATGAGTATGTCTTCTATGCATGTTTAATTTTCTTATTTATTACCCCCACACTATGCCACAATCTTTGGTGAGCACTAGATTATATTTCTTTTCTTTACTTGTTATTAGTATAGTGAATATGAAAACATAGGACTTAGGGTTATTTTTTGATTTTACTTGATTGGAGGATTTAAACACTCCTTAATGATATTATTTATGATAAAATATCCCCTAATTGGGTATAGTGGATTTGTATTGGTCATATTCCTAATTATCTAATGTATCCTTAATCAAAAGTATAAGTATGATCTATCTTCTCTGAGCTAGTATTGATTTATGGATCTGATCCATTTTTGATTGCATATAGATCACTTATAGGTTAGTATGACTTATTTATTGACATGACTATCATATCATAGCCCCATCCATTTCATATCAATATTATACCTCTTTATGATCATCTATGAGCATATTCATCATTGTATCACTTTATAGACACATAAAATTAACATTTATCTAAAATCATGCACTTGTGACCACTCTTTTACACACTTATCTATAAACCTATATTAGGTCCCATTTTGATCAGCTTTGACCACCTTTCACACTCATCTAAGCTGATAAACAAACCCCAAATGGGCTATGACCTATCCCTATCAATATTAGACATCTTCTAGGCCCTATCTAACCCTCAACATGATAAAATAACCCATTGGATAGGATTGACTTAGGGAATTATAGTGTATTGCTTGAGTGTCCTTCCCCCCTCTCCTATCCTCCCAATAATTAATAGATAAGTTTTAAAATTCAAAGCTATATTAAGGTGAGCCTATGTCCCTAATGATCCCCATTTAAAGAATTTTCAATTATATGACTATATATACACTTTTAAAACCATTTTACAGACAAGAGGCTTCCACATTGAAAATCACTAGAATCACACTTACACATTGAGAGGAGAATACCTTATTTCCCAATTATGATTACATACAACACTAATATCCTATATCTCAAGTCTAAATATATTTCATAGGTCATAAGTCATGGTTAATGCATCTAATCACATTAGTATTACACTAACATCTAGCATATTTCACCAATTATTTACACACTACCATAAAATGGGAGAACTACATAAAGTTTGATCTGTCTTCAAAGTATTGGTATGTAAGCAATGCTCAACACATGGGGTGTTGAGGTCTCACCTAAATTTAACCATTGACCCCATTTTCCCCATGGTTTTCATTAGTTATCACTTGTCAAAGATATAAGATTTTGAATTAAAATTAATAACATAGTCTCCACAAGTGATTATAAGGTCTTGCACTAGATATAGGATTTGCATATGAAGGCATAAAGAACCCAAAAACCTTGATTTATTCATTACAAGAAAATAATAGTGCCATAGGTTAGATAGGAGTTCCACCCCTCTAGTGTCTTATTTCTAATGCTATTATCCAGGCTTATATCTAGTTCAATATGCTTGATTCTAGTCACTAGAATTCTTTGCACAATAGGTTTTAAACCATGATTCTTCTTAGAGGCATAGTTTCCAACTATGTCTTTGTTTTCTCCTTACACTTTGATACTTTTAGTAAGTTTTCATAATACACTAGTTTTAAATTAGTGAATGTTATCATTTTTATATTATTCTCTTGATTTTGTATAGTAGTGTTATCATCTATAGTTTTCACATAAATCTAAAATTTGATCAAATATATTGGTGAACCCATTTATTATTCAAATATTAACAAAACCTAATCATAAATGTTTCTAAGGTTTGTATCCTTCTTGCTATTTTTCTACTTATTATTTTTATATTTATAGATTTAATAAATTTTATAATAATATAAAATTTTCAAAATTTCATATCATGTTATATACAATGTAAAAAAAATTATCTCTACCCCTTTAAGAAAAAGTACTAGATTAGGTTGCATTTTGATTGAGCATACTCAGATTCCAATTAGCCATAATATGGATAAGAAAAAAGGTGCACTAGTACATTTTAATGTGCCTACACCTACCTAATATTTGGAATTTAATGATACTAATTTTGAACATGAGCAATATGGTCACAATAATAGTGTTCCTCAATATGAACATTGAAATGTACTCCCCCCTCTAAATGGGGAACAAATCAAATTCAGTAAAGAGGAAGTTATAATAAGTTTTATATAAATACTTCATGAGTAACCCTTTGATCATGCTACCATTCTTTAAAAAAAATTGGATATAAATAATGTGAATATGGCTCAATCTTCTTAGATTCTTCCTTTGTTAAATAAAAATTTTATACAACCTGTAGACACCTAAAATTGGCCACAACTAACTTCTGACAAGACTTCAAACCAATTCCTACCAACCATTGCAAATTAATCCTAGGAATCATTGAACATCCCAAATTTACTTGTGTATCATTTATCAAAGCTCAGAAGCATGTTGAGACATCTTTAATTGAGGTATTATATCATATGCAATAATAACCTCTCATGGATTCATCCCTAATGACCTTGCAACATCAAAACTATCAATTTGGCATATGGACCTATTAAGTGGGTCACTTACAAACTTGATTAAATCTTGTAAGAGCTAAAAGTCTAATCAAAATTAATTAAAAAATTAAACAAGATTAAATTTCTAGTTGAATATCCATTTGAGATTAATGAATATATTAAAAAAGGAAATTCAAAAATAAAAATATCCTAGTCTTTCATCATTGCCTTTATGAGTTTTCAAGCTCTTTGAAAATATCATAAAATATCTAATGTGAGAGCCATGCCTAGTAATTGAAAATCATAATTACTTGACAACTATTAACTTGACTAGAGTTAGTTTAACTCACCTAGGTTTAGTTTGAACCCATTTCAAGCCCAAACTCAGCCTTAACTCACCTTGGGTGAGAGTTAATTCCTAAGGCTATAAAGATAAGGTCTTGCTTATTGAACCATAATATATTTTGGTGCAATGTTATTATTAATAAATATCTTCAACAATCTCTCATAATCCAAAGTTATAATGCTAATTTGGAGAGAGACAAGCTTTAAAAGTAAGGTTGTTATGCCAAATTATTAATCTAAGCAATCAGAAACCAAGGTGCCAAGGAGAGAAGGAGCCATGCAACCTATATTGATGAAGACTTATTGATGCACAAGCCAAGAAAGTCATTCAAAAAATCCATTTGATATTTTATGTTTTTGTTTTGTTTTCATTTATTTTTTGTTACCTAATATCTCCCTAGTGTCTAGGCTAGAGGTGTTAGGATTTTAGTGTGTTCATTTCATTTGTTTATGAGACTAACACAAGACTAACCTTACCTCTATGTCAAATTCCTAGTTCACATTTTGGCATACCTAATGGGATTCTCAATGATCCCATATAACCAAGGTAGATGATATGCTACTTTTATTTATGCTAATGGATGCTTAAAAATCTTCAAAATTTGAGCTTTAACTTCATTTTTCATGTTTTTATTTTATTTTTACCAACTCACAAGTTGTAGATAATAGATGTCATTTTTTTTCAACATTGATAAGCACTTATGTCAACTACCCATCTATGGAATGTCGATGATTACCTCTTTGTGAACCAATGTCGATTACCCCTTTATAGACCAATATTGATTACCCCTTTATGGGTTGATGTTAATTACCCCTCTATGGACTGACATTTTTCCCTATATAAATCAATTGATGTTGACCTCTATGGACCAACGTCAACCCCTACATGGATCAACATCAATCTCTCTAAGATAAAAAGTATGAAACCCGAGAGTTAAATCCTAAATTTTATTTTTTCACTCATTATTGGGCTTTTAAGTAGGAAAACCCTCTAAAAAGTTAAAAGTCTTGAGGTGAAAAAGATAAGTTTTAACATGATTAAATCTTGTATACTTTATCTTTAGTGCTTAAAATGAACTTAGTTCTTTAAATGTCTTAATTATTTTTGAAGTTTTTTTTCAAAATTTTCAAATAGATAATGTCAAGGGGATTAAATTTCATAAAATACTTTATTTTGGTGCACTAAAATTAACTTTCATAATTTAGTTACATACTCCTAAGAGTTGTTCATTTTATGCTTATTTTTTTAAAGTTATTTATTTCTAGAAAAATGAGTGATGTGTGTATGCTCTCACTCCATCCATTTTAGGGAAATAGGGTGACCAAAAATGTTCATTATTTGCATTAGTTTCTTTAGTCCAAAAGTGTGAAAAGAAAGTCATTAAGGCCCTCCCCAAATCTATATGATTTGGGTAACCCTAAATGACCATAAAGTTTTTTCACTTGTTTTTATTTTTATGCGTTTTGTATTATGAGTGGGAGTTCATCACCTCCTCATAGGTTCTTTAGGGAATCATTGACCTAAGAATTCATCTCCTAGATTTTTTTTAACCTCACTCCATGGTGGGGTATATAAATTGAGCTAGTGAATTATTAAGATGGTAGTTTGAATGGTTAAAGTACCTCCATTAGTGATTGTTTCCCTCAAAACATATGATCAATTCAGACATCACACTATATAGAGCAAGTGATGGATGTAGTGGTTTTGAAAAATACAAGACCTTATCACAACAAGCTGGTTGATGAAGATCCAATTGACATGATTTCATCTTTAATGTTAGCCATGCTTGGGACCATATATAAACAAACACTAATTGATAGTTTATAATAACCCCACTTTTTGTGGTAGCCTGAAGTTCCATATCACAATACAAACTCATAAGAGAATATGGGGAATAAAAACCTTACATTTAATTCACTTTTACTTTTTAGATTAATAATTAAAATCATCTTAAGAGTATGTATATTGATGTAATTTTATAGTATTATGCAACATTAGTATTTTTAGGATTTAGGACATTACACTTAGGTGTTTATATCTTTTTCTTATCCTTTCTTGCATGGTTTTAAGTCAACTTATATATTTTTGTCTATCTTAATATGTCAAAATGAGTATTTTTTATACATCATTCCTTTGTTTGAGGAGGCATTACTCCACCCATTTAACACCATACCTTTACCTTAGTATTTTTATCAACCTTTGTGTGTGTGTGTGTGTGTGTTACTTTGTTGAAAAGGGTATCTTTATGCTAAACAATTCATTTTGAAACTTGTACCTTTAAGTCTTGAAACAAATCATTGATCATATATTTAGAGTGTGATAACTTAATTACACTATTTGAATCATTTCAAAGACATATTTTCCTTGTGTCCAAATTCCCATTTAAAAACCAAATCCACATGTGCCTTTTGGATCTATACCTAGTGTTATTATGCCATTCATTCTTATATAGCTTGTTGTTTGTTTAAAGAATCCTAGTTTTTTAAGTTTAGTTCATAATTAACCTTGATAATTTCAAATATAAAAATTGATTTATTTTTGCTTATCCCTTGTTTAATTTTGGCCTAGACATTAATCTTTCACTTTTGGGTTGTGTAACTTAGGTTAATTATTTATTAAATTTGAAAACTATTGTTTATGCCTAGATTTGGGGAAGTGGTCTATCTTCCAAGTGCCTATTGTTTCACACCTTATACCAACTAGCCAAGTTCATATTTAAATATAAATGCCTAGTTTATGCCAAAGTGTTTTAGATTTTATAGATTAAATCTCATACCTTATTTTGTTTAAAAGTTTATCTTTTATGCCATTTCCAAAAGACCTAGTACATGCCTATTTTGAGCCTAGCTTTTGTGCCTTCTCCGAAAGACATAGAAACTTTTATTTTATTTAGATTAGACTTGTTTGGAATGTTTTGTACTTATATTTTAGAATTTTGGTTTTTATTCATCCACTTGACCTTTTTATGTGAGACATTTAATGTTAGACTATTTTTACCAAGGTTTAACATTGGCCATTATAGAGATGTAGCTCTATTCCTTAGACCATGTTAGACCATGTTTGGACTATTTGTCCTTTGGAACTTGTTTTTTAGAGTTTTTATAGCTCTAAAATGTTTTATGAAGCATTCATTATTGACTTGGATATGTCTCATTAAACTCATTATGGAATAATGTACAATATAATTAATGATAACGTGTTCTTACAAATTGACTTCAATTAAGACCAATATGGTGAAGAAGTGGTTTGTGAGACAAATCCTTATCCTCCTTAAAATAAATAATCTAGGAAATGAAATGAAGATCCTCAAGATAATCATGTAATGATACCTTTTGTGTATCAAATAACATACCAACTTCACCCTTTCACTACTCATGGAGCTTAATCCCTAACCTATAACATTAAACCTCCTTTGGATTGTGTGAGAAACCAAGCTCCATAGTATATAATGATTCCCATTCTAAGACCTCATATTTTCACTCAAAATATAAACCAAGCTTCACAACACCCTACCATTACTATTTTAGGCCCTTCCAAGTATGGTATCTTGTTCTCTAAACAAAGTTATATAATCATAACTTGATAGCTCATAGTTATTAACCTGGGACAAAGACCATCCTTTGTTAAGTCCATATTAGATTATCTTATTTAAAAAAAATATCATTACCCAATTGTCAATCATTATTCCTTAATTTCCAACCATCCCCCACTTTAGAAAACCAATGCCAATCTTTGAGCCACAATAGATCAAATCAGTACCTCTCCAACAAAGCCAATCATATAAAGACCAATATATGTTTATAATAGGTATTTTATGACTAATTGTAAATAAGGCCAAGAGAACCAACCAATCCACAATGTTTTTATTTAAACACCTATTTTTGATGAGTCAAATTGTGATGAATCACCTTTTAATACTATCCCTTTTATCGAGGAGTCTCACTCTAACAAGATAATATTTGTTAAGTCACTTTTTAATGATTATAACCACCTTTGGTAAAATTTTTATCTCAATCATTGTCTAATTTATAAAGAGTCTCCCTTTGACAAGATAGTTTCTATGGAGTTATCTCTTAACCTTTTCCCCTTGTTGAGGAGTCTCACTTTGACAAAGTAGTCTTTTTAGAGTGCATTATGCCATCATAGGCCATTACTTGTACAATACAAAACATTAAAAATAGACATCATTATAGTACTATCCACACCAGATGAAGAATTATAATTAGAGCCAGGTTTCATTTTTGAACTAACATCAAAAATAGAATCAACATTAGTCTCAATAACAGATTTAGAGTCCCTTGAGTCAGACTTAGATTTTAAATTAGAATGCATTCATGGCTATTATAATATTATTTATGAATGACTTGTAGATCAATTTTAATATATTTGTGATCCTTCCATAGTGTTTGAGGATAATTACTTCAACTTTTACACAATTTCTCCTAGTATATTCTATGAGGATTGTGTTACCTCTTCCCATTCCATTACTATTTCACATGCCATTAACACTAATCAACCTAGCCATTATATTAAAATTACACCTCCAAAAAGTGTTGATTGGGATTGATAGAGTCATAAATTTTTGAACTAAATCTATGGAGACATATTAATTGAAGAATATCAGGGGGACCAAGACCACATTCATGTAGAAGATGAACAATCTCCTAGTGAAACCCTTTTAGTGGCACTAGGGGGTAATCAAAATCCAAAATCAACATATTATAGTGAAACCTTATTTTAGGTGCTTGAAGAAAATCAAAGTTAAAATTCAATGTTCCTTAGAGAAACCTTTTCAAATTCACTATGGGACAATCAAGACAACTTTATTGGTGAAAACCTCTTCAAGGCACTAATAGTTGAGAACAATAATTCTTCATTGCTTGATGAATAAATTATTCAATATAACATCAATATACCTTCCAATATACAAAATAATCATTTGGTATGTACTCTCAAACCTAAATAACCAAAAAAATTGGTTATCCCATCAAAATCATATTCAGAAGTCTTCAGCCCCACCATACACAAAATTGTGTCAAATCTAGAATCAACAACATTATGTGTGCCTAAAAATCCCAATATTCATTTATTACCTTATAATTATACATTACATTATTATCCACATTTACATTTCCAAATCAAACCTATTAGCCAATATTTATCCTTATTTACCATCACTATCTATACTTTCCTTTATAGAGGTTACAGAGACATATTATTTAGATGTCAAAAGGAAATAGAATTAATGACCAACAAAGATCATAATAACATTTTTGAATTCCAAATCAGTAGTAGGTTCTTAATAGATAAAATACTCAAAAGAGGTATGGGCTATCAATTTCCATGATTGATTATTATGGTTATATCATATATTGATTAGGATGCACATCTCCACATCATCAAGAACAATAGAACCTTTTACCTTGTCAAGACTATTTACCTTGCTTTTTCCATTTTCCATTTACCTTATCATTTTCAATTTCCATTCATATTTTCATTGTTTCATACCCTGCCATTTACCTTACCTTATCTCTTGGGGTCAATTCTATTACCACTATAGCCAGTTGTCATAATATCGCCATCATTGAAAAATGTAATCCCATATACCATTCTAATATACCTTCACTATTGACCAAAGACTATTTTAACTTTCCTTACCTACCCATTTTGATCTTATTTCCATTGGTTCTTCCACCCCTTCCACAAAGGGATTCTAATCTAATTTCAGCATTTTCAAAGATATGTGAACAAATGATAGTCAATGAAAGTAGTATGACAGTGGATCTAGCAAGTTGTCTTTCATTTATGTTTGACTAGTGTTACTAATATAACAACCTTTAAGAAACTTATTATTCCACCTTGTGTTACTAATTATAACTACCTATGGGCAAATTAGTAGCATAGACCTATGCCATTGTTTCCTAATTATAACCACCTATGGGAAAATTAGGAACAACACATTTACCATATATTATCATATCACCTTGTTATTACTATTCTCATTTGCCTTTCCATTTTCCTCAATTTGTGAATTTTTTGTTACCTATTTGGATCTCCCCACCTTTTATGTTGGCAAAACTACTATGACTTGAGGTCCTAGTGGGACTATGTAGGTTATGTTTGATTCAAATTGAGGTTAGCTTAGTCCCCCTTTCCCCATACACTCTCACCATTTTGAGAGAAACCTAAGATAATGATATCATTATTTTTTGAGTGGTATATTATCAATATCTAATGATTTAAGATACCTCAATATTCCAAAAACATTTAAAATTTTCAAAATACAAAAACATTTGCCTTGTTTAAACCTAGTCAGTCATCCTTGATCCACATACTAGGGAAAATACATTGTTTGATCTAATATATTCCATTTCCATTAGGGGTGTGACCTTCCCTTTTCATATATTATTACTTAGGGGCACCACCTATTTATCCTTATATTGAGCCATCATGTGTAGATATTGACTTGGTTGATGACAAGATGCTTTCTGTTGATTTTTAATTTCAATATTTATGTGTGTTTATTTGCTTAGTTATTTGTTTATTTATTTTCATATTTATTTTTTCATTATTGTGTCTTGACTCATTCTATATGTGTTCATTGTGTGATTCCTTATGCATTATTGTTATTTCTATCCATATTCATACATCAACATTGTCATCATGTTTTTTATTGTTGGTGCATTGTTTTTAATTATTTATTAGATCAGATTTTAGTCCTTATGCATATTTTCAAGAAGTTATCATGGTCCTTTATATCATGATGTTTACCATCATGTGCTATTAAAAAGATTATCTTGATAAATCTTATAATCAATGGAGCCATATAAACTTATCTTTAGTAACCTTGGTAAATCCTCCCACCCTCCTTGATCAAATCAACCCATTGACCATTCTATTTGTATCAATGCTAATAAAGACAATCATTTTTGCATTGGTAGGTAAAATTAAATCATTTAAATTTATCAATTCTTATTATTATATTAATCTCTTTCATCACTTTGTACATCCTTGTGTGTTTGGTTATTTGTGTCTTATTCAGTCATTAGACCATTTCATCTATGTTTGAACCCACTCATATTTAATTTGTATGAAAAATTATATCCTTGAGTTATGATTGAGAATCTACTCCAATGGGGCATAATCAAAAATCATTATTCAATCTAGGTCATTTTAATTATTATAACCATCAATGTAATCACTATTTCAACTCATCCACCCTACTAGAACATGTGCTTATACCACTAATTATAACTACTTGTGGGTAAATTAGTGTCTCAACCTTTATTATTGTTTATAACTGCCTTTGGGTAAATTAGTAATTTTGAAATCAAATACATACAAGCATTATCTCAATTGGATTAATATCACCCATAGGTTAATTTCATTCTTTTTTCTTATTTATGAAAGACCATACATCAATATTATGTGTCAGCCACTCCCTCAAAAGGGCATCATTATAGGCTTCCCAAACATTATTTGGGGTTTTTTCTTCAATCATTACCTTTTGTTAAGGTGTGGAGCCTAAAAGCTTCACATATGAGCGCATTACCAAAGTTGCAGGTTTACACAGTCACCGGCATCGGTCAGGAGTGACCGACGTCAGTCAGGTGCAGTTGAAGAGACACCAGCACCGGTAGAGGATCAGCCAACATCGGTCACAGGCAAGCAGGTAGGAACCGACGTCGGTTACCTGTGCATCCAGAATGTTATTTCTAAGGACAGAATCAAGTGTTTACATGATGAGTTTAAGTCTTAGTCTTAAGTTCACGTCTCTATTATTAGTAAGATTGTTTTTAGAGCCCTTATTCAAGAGGCTTAACTATTGGTTGTAAGTGCATGCTCAAGTCTCCTAATTCTATATGTAGAATTAGATCTTCTTAGCTTAGTGTGATTATTGTAGTAGTTCATTGTATGTGAATGTTGAAGAACAGTATAGAGTTGTATCAATCCAGGTTGTTGGAGTTGATTGTACTTAAGAGAGAGAGCTCTTGAGGGATAGAGATCTAGAGAGAGATCTTGTGCATCTAAGAGAGGTGTGGAAGAAAGAAGTTTCTTTAATTGTATTCCTTTTGTAAAGAGTTTAATATGAGTTTTCAGGGTGGTTTCTTGTATCTCTTGTTCTTTGCTATTATCTAATTCTAGTTACTTATCTATCTGATTTAATTCCACAGTTTATTACTTTCATAAGTGTAATCATATTGTTGGTTAATCCCCAACAATTGGTATCAGAGCCTTGGTTGTAGGTTTAGAGTTTGATATCCAACAATTGGTATCAGAGCCAGGTTCACTAACAGGTGGTTCAGATCTGTGTAGTGTGTATTGATTATAGGTTGCTCACAGGAGTTTCTACAGGGATTTCTGTTTGAGTGGGAGAAGTAATGGCAGAAGAAAGTAAACTAAGAATGGAAAAGTTCAATGGCAAAAATTATCAACATTGGAGAATGCAGATGGAGGACTATTTGTATCAGAAAGATCTATACTTACCGTTAGGTGGGATTGCAAAGAAGCCCACAGACATGGATGATGAAGAATGGAAAGTTCTTAATAGAAAGGCTCTGGGGTCTATAAGACTGAGTCTAGCATCTACTGTGATATCTAATTTATCACATGCAAAAACAATGGTAGAGTTGATGACTAATTTAGCAAATTTGTATGAAAAACCCTCAGCTTCTAATAAGGTATATCTTATGAAGCAGCTATTTAATTTGCATATGCAGGAAGGTGGATCTGTATCTAATCACTTGAATGATTTCCATGGTATTGTAAATCAATTAATTTTAGTCAAAATTGTATTTGATGATGAAATAAAAGCTCTTTTAATATTATGTTCTTTTCCTGAAAGTTGGTATAGCTTAGTAATGGCAGTTAGCAATATTGCATCTGCATCAAATATTTTAAAAGTAGAGGATGTTGTTAGTGTTATCTTGAATGAGAAAATTTGCAGGAAAAGCACAGAAGAGACATCTAGGAACACTTTATGTTTTGAGAGTAGGGGAAGGCAAAAAGAGAAGAGCAAGAAAGGGAGATCAAGATCTAAGTCTAAGGGGAGAGGTAGATCCAAATCTAGAAATGGCAGGAAGCCACAATGCTGGAATTGTGGAAAGATGGGGCACATAAGTAGAGATTGTTGGTTAAAGACTAATGAGGACAATCAGCACAAAGGAAAAGAAGAAGCAAAGGTTGCAGGTATTGCACAAGATGCTTTAATATTCTCTTTGCATAATAATATAGAATCTTGGGTGTTAGATTTTGGTGCATCTTTTCATGCTACCCCTAATAGGGAATATTTCTGTGACTATATCCATGGAGATTTTGGAATAGTGTATCTAGGGGATGATGAGCCTTGTAAAATTATTGGCAAAGGTAAAGTGCAGCTAAAAATGCAAAATGGCAACACATGGGTGTTGAAAGATGTGATGCATGTTCCTAGCTTGAAGAGAAATTTGATTTTTGTAGGAAAGTTAGCGGATGAGGGTTGTACAATAACTCTCACAACAGAATCTTGGAAGGTGACCAAGGGTGCACTTGTTATGGCTAGAGGTAAGAGAGTAGGTACTCTCTATTTGTGTAATTGTGTTATTAACAATTCTCCTTCTGTATTATCTACTTCAGATGTGGATGCAAAATTGTGGCACTCAAGGCTTGGCCACATGAGTGAGAAGGGGATGTCAATTCTTAAGTCTAAAGGTAAGCTTTCAGATTTGAAAAGCTTGGATCTAGAATTTTGTGAGCACTGTGTATTTGGAAAACAGAAAAGGGTTAGTTTTCTCAAGACTGGGTCTACAAAGAAGAAGCATAAGTTGCAGCTTGTTCACATAGACGTGTGGGGACCGGCTCAGGTAGCTTCTATTGGAGGATCACAGTACTATGTTTCATTCATAAATGATGCTACAAGAAAGGTATGGATCTATTGTGTTAAGAAGAAATCTGATGTATTTGAGACTTTTAAGATTTGGAAAGCTATGGTGGAGAATGAAATAGGCAAAAGATTGAAGTGCCTAAGATCTGACAATGGTGGAGAGTTCTACAGTTATAAGTTCAACTAGTATTGTTATATGCATGGAATTCATAGGCAAAGGATGGTTCCAAGGACACCTCAGTAGAATGGAATTGCTGAAAGGATGAACAGAATAATCATGGAGTGTGCAAGATGTATGAGATTGCATGCTGGTTTGACCTTAGAGTTTTGGGTAGAAGCTATTGACACTGTAGTGTACCTAATTAACAGAGGACCCTCTACAGCTTTGGATGGTGGAATTCTAGAAGAGGCTTGGATAGGTAAAAAGGTAGATCTCTCATTCCTCAAAGTTTTTGGTTGTGAAGCCTTTGTGCACATAGATCAGGAAAATAGAAAGAAGCTGGATGCTAAGTCTATGAGGTGCACATTTATTGGCTATGGCTCAGATGATTTTGGTTTTAGATTTTGGAATCTAGGAACTAATAAGATAATTAGGAGCCATGATGTTGTTTTTAATAAAAAAGTGATGTATAGTGATCAGTTGAAGAAGCTTAATCAATCTAGGTAGAGCAATGGTGAATTGGATGAGGTGATGGTCCAAAATGAGCTCGCAAGAAAAAAAATAATCACTTATAGGAAAACACAGAGACCGATGTCAATAGGATAGGAACCGACATCGGTAGAATAGAAACCGATGTCGGTCATACAATGACTGATGTCAGTAGAATAGGCACTGACGTCGGTCAAGTAGAACTAACATCAGCCAGTAACAGGTCTGGAGGTGATTGAGGTTGGTCACTGTCAGAGAATTTGGGTGGACAACATGTTGTGAACGAGTCTTAAACACCCATCAGGAGGTCAAAAAGGGTAAGTAAGCCTCCAATTAGATATTCTCCTTCATTATTCTATTTATTGCTAACTGATGGTGGAGAACTAGAGAGTTTTGAAGAAGCAATACAGGTGGAGTCCAAGAGTCAGTGGGAGCATGGCATGGTTGAGGAGATGGAGTCCTTAAGAGAGAACCAAACATGGGATTTGGTTGAGTTGCCAGCTGGTAAGAGAACACTAAAGAATAGATGGACCTACAGGTTGAAGGAAGGTGAGAATGGATAGATGAGATATAAGGCCAGATTGGTAGTGAAAGGATTTGCACAAAAGCCAGGTATTGATTTTGGTGAGATTTTTTCTCTTGTTGTTAAAATGACTTCTATACGAATTGTACTGTCTTTGGTTGCTGTTGAGGATTTGCATCTTGAGTAGCTAGATGTTAAGACATCATTTCTTCATGGAGATTTGGATGAGGAAATTTATATAGAATAGTCAGAAGGATTTGAGGTCAAAGGTAAGGAGAAGTTAGTGTGCAGATTGAAGAAAATCTTGTATGGCCTCAAGCAAGCTCCTAGATAGTGGTATTTGAAATTTGACAGGTTTATGACTAAGCATGGCTATAGTAGGTGTCAATCTGACCATTGTGTGTATTTTAAGAGATTGGATAATGGTAGATATATTATTCTATTATTATATGTAGATGATATGTTGGTTGTAGGATCACACATGCAAGATATCTCTAAGCTTAAGGTGAAATTAGCTCAAACTTTTGCTATGAAGGATTTGGGAGTAGCAAAGAAAATCCTTGGCATGAGCATTAAGAGAGACAGGAAAAATCACAGGTTGATATTGTCTCAAGAGGATTATGTGGACAAGGTGTTGAAACAGTTCAATATGCAGGATGCTAAACTGGTAAGCACACCTTTGGCTGGACATTTTAAGTTGAGTAAAGAACAATGTCCTAATTCACATGATGAGGTAGAGTACATGAGTAAGGTTCCATATTCTTCCACATTAGGAAGTTTGATGTATGCAATGGTGTGTACTAGACTAGATATTGCCCAAGCAGTGGGTGTTGTAAGTAAGTATATGGCCAATCTAGGAAAGGAACATTGGAAAGTAGTTCAGTGGATCCTCAGATATCTGAGAGGAACTAGTAATAGGCACTTGTGTTATAGAGGTTCAGATACTTCTCTACATGGTTATGTAGATTCAGATATGGTAGGTGATTTGGATGGCAGGAGGAGCACCACAGGATATGTTTTCACTATAGGTGGAATGGTAGTTATCTGGATATCAAAGTTATAGAAGGTTGTTGCCTTGTCAACTACAGAAGCAGAGTATATTGCAGCCACAGAGGCTAGCAAAGATATGATATGGATGACACGGTTCATGGAAGAGCTTGGAAGGGAGCAAGAGAGTTACAGATTATATAGTGACAATTAGAGTGCAATCCATTTGGCTAAGAATTCAGCCTTTCATTCAAGAACCAAGCACATACAGCTTAGGTACCACTTCATAAGACAGGTATTGGAGGATGGTGAGTTGAAGCTGGAGAAGATCCATACAGACAAGAATCCTACTGATATGTTAACCAAGCCAGTTACAAAGGAGAAGTTGAATCTTCATTTAACTTATGTTGTTCTTCATGATTAAGTTAAGATGGAGGAGCTAGAAGATGTTGCTGTACAGGTACTGGTGTAGCTATTTATCTCCAAGTGGGAGATTGTTAAGTTGTGGAGCCTAAAAGCTTCACATATGAGTGCATTACCAAAAATACAGGTTTACACAGTCACCGGCGTCGGTCAGGAGCGACCGACATCAGTCAGGTGTAGTTAAAGAGACACTGGCATCGGTAGAGGATTGGCTGACGTCAGTCACAGCCAAGCAGGCAAGAACTGATGTCAGTTACCTGTGCATCCAGAATGCTATTTTTGAGGATAGAATTGAGTGTTTACATGATGAGTTTAAGTCTTAGTCTTAAGTTTGTGTCTCTATTATTAGTAAGAATGTTTTTAGAGCCCTTGTTCAAGAGGCTTAACTATTGGTTGTAAGTGCATGCTCAAGTCTCCTAATTCTATATGTAGAATTAGATCTTCTTAGCTTAGTGTGATTATTGTAGTAGTTCATTGTATGTGAATGTTGAAGAATAGTACAAAGTTATATCAATCTAGGTTGTTGGAGTTGATTATACTTGAGAGAGAGAGCTCTTGAGGGATAGAGATCTAGAGAGAGATCTTGTGCATCTAAGAGAGGTGTGGGAAAAAGAAGTTTCTTTAATTGTATTCCTTCTGTAAAGAGTTTAATACAAGTTTTCAGGGTGGTTTCTTGTATCTCTTGTTCTTTGCTATTATCTGATTCTAGTTACTTATCTATCTGATTTAATTCTACGGTTTATTGCTTTCATAAGTGTAATCATATTGTTGGTTGATCCCCAACACCTTCTTTCATTCTGAACAATTTATTTCATTCTTTTATAATATGTTACTATGCCAATAGTTTGAAATGCCTTCCCAAATAAGGGTAAACTATGGATACCTAAAATTGGCCATAACTGCTTCTGATCGGACTTCAAACTGATTCCTACCAACCATTGCAAATTAAGCCTAAGAATCATTAAACATCCTAAATTTACTTGTAAATCATTCATCAAAGCTCATAATCATGTTGAGACATCTGTAATTGGGTTATTATATTATATCCAATAATAACCTATCATTGATTCATCTCTAATCACCTTGTGGCATCACAATTGTCAATTTGGCCTATAGACCTATTAAGTAGGGAACTTTCACACTTTGTTAAATATTAAAATATCTTAAAGGCTAATCAACATCAATTAATAAATTAAATAATATTAAATGCCTATTTAAATTATCTATTTAGAATTAATTAATATCTAAAAAAATAAATTCAAAAATTAAAATATCCTAGCCTTTCATTGTTTCCTTTATGAGTTGTCAAACTCTTTGAAAATATCCTAAAATATCTAATTTGAGAGTCATGCCTAGTAATTACAGTGTGGATGTGATAGTCACTATTTATAATACTATTATGGTGCCTAGTTTGGGCTTGCATCCATGTTTATGGTCTCTACTCCTACTATTGATTTCTTCCATGCTTGACTAGTCCATGGTCTAGTATGTCATAGCCTGATCATGAGTATCTCCATTATTACTCCTCTTCCTCCTCTCCCCCTTGGATCTATAGTATGGCATGCCCAATAAGTAGGAACTACTAAAGGGTCCACTAGGTGTGGGAGTTTGAAATTCCCTAACAATCATGCCACTAGATGTGGTTCTACCCATGAGGTTTAGTGTCTTATGATCTATGCTTGTGCCAACCCTATAGTAATGATCGACCAACTAAGCCATATAGCATCAATGTGTATGTAGGGTTTCTACATGATCTCTCCTCATGTGATAGTTTTCAATGCTGGCACATGGGTCATAGTCTAAAATACATGGTCTTATCTCTATCTCATAACATGAGGTAACCTATCATTGACCACATGAGGTAACCTAAATGGTTGATACATCAAAAATATATCATATATCTAGGCACTAAGTAAAATAATAGGCCCTATGGTCATCTACCCTCTAGACAACATCCCATACATATCATGCATGAGTTGGACACGTATGACAACACCAAAATAATAGAATACTCCCTGATCCAATATGGACTAACACAAGTCTATCACATATTATGGTTCCTTATCATCTAACTTGTGACACAGAATTTATGTGATCATAAGTCCTATAATATCCTTCTAGATATCTAAAATGTTCAAAATATAGACATCAAACAAACTCACCCTCCATCTTGGGTATTACCTATCTGAGCACATCACCCATTGGGCCAATGCTTATCTCTCCAAATCATCTAGTGTGTTAGTGGTCACTAGTATCCCTCCTATCAATAGTCCAAGCAACACATGAACATCCCATAGTGTGATACCCACTCCAATGGTATCTCCATCCACCACTTATCAAAAAGTGTTTGTCAATTATTCCCATTCTTTAGGGAACATGAAAATGAGATCAACACTAAGAAGGATATGCCTCATCTCCATGATGCCTCCAAAGCCTAGTGTGACTAGTCACACTTTATCTATATCAATCAAATGATCTAGTAGTTTTGGTAGCCACGATGTATCTATTAGGTACCAGTACCTACAACATCTCTATAAAATATCAAATAATAAAGGATGTATCAAATCTCCATGTCATCAATAAATGAAATACATTCTAAAAATTAACTACTTAAATCAATTAGTTTGATTTAGTGTCTCATGTTCCTAATTTTCCTTCTGTATCAACCCATTTAATACTAAATTGGCCCTATATCTTATTTGTGATACTAAATCAGCCATATTCTTAATTTAGCATACTAAATCTACCTGATCATACATAGTTGACCTTGTTTTTTAGACTATATCATCCTTATCTAGCAAACTAAGATAACCCTCTAGCATGGAGTTGACTTTATCCTCATTACAAACTAAGTCAGCCTATTACTACATAGTCAACCACACATTAAAATACTAAATCATCCCACTACTACATAGTTAGCCCTATATTTTTTGCTCACCTTAAAATTTAGTCAACTAGGTTGACTTTTTTCTTTCACAATGGTGATGTTTTGATCATTTATTGGTCCAACCTAATCTTACCCATTACCTGGTTCTACCCC